>JARYGA010005858.1:0-68342 GCA_030545235.1 Helianthus tuberosus
AGATCCGCCACATATATGACACCACGCACCATAAGAGGAGCGAAAGTAAAAATGATCAGTATCACTCATGTTTGTGCCAGAAATTACCAACCGTCGGGATCTTACGGTTCTATTTTCAGTAACTGAAACTTGGGCACAGGGCGTGTTCAGCAGACACGACCCCGTGCTGAGCTCTGCAGAAGCTGGAAAATCTAGAAAAATTCTAAAAAAATAGAAAAACAAGAAAAACGATTAGGCCATTGATTCCTAAGTTTCTTAAAATCCTTGTGTCCCCGGCAACGACGCCAAAAACTTGGTGTGTGTAAGGTGTGTTATGTTTTTATTGATAATTTAAGCCCATTTTACACATTAGTTAAGTTTTAAATTTATTAAACACGATATTCTACTAACACTAAACACACACATGGGCAAGTGCACCATCGTGAACGTAGTATAGCGTTGGTAAGACACTGAGGTCGTCCAAGGACACAAGAGCTTTTAATACCGGTTTATCCTCAATGTCTAATCAAATCAAAAAAAAAAAAATTAGAAAAGGTTTTAAGTATGAAAAATAAAAGCTAAAATGCTAAAAAGAAAATAAAATGAAAACAGATAGACAAGATGAATCACTTGGATCCGACTCGCCTTTAATGTATCCTTTGATGATTTCTGCACTTTTGAACTTTTTAAGAGATTATCTTAGTTATAGTAGTAGGCCCCTCTTTTGAAGGTGACGTTACCCTCAACCTAGTGGTTTGAGTCAGCAAGGATACAATCCCAAAGGGTTGGAATATTGGAAGTTAATTAATTAAGTTATTAATGCGTAAAGTGGTAGGCCCCTCTTTTGAAGGTGACGTTACCCTCGGCTAAGTGGTTTGAGTCAGCAGGGATACAATCCCAAGTAGCCGGTTTAATGTATTAATAGTAGTTTACATATGAGGGGATCAAGCCATTCGCACCCCCGCCATCCAATACCAGTGGGTATTAAAGGAGGTCCTAGTAAGCTTGACCCAGGTCCTTGCAGGATCTATACACTAAACAAGGCAAGAACATTACCAAACCATTCCCTTAACCCCCGACCAGGTAGCCAACATATCTCTATATAGACCGTAGAGGTATGAATGGTGAAAATCTTTTACTTTATATAGACAGTAAAGTAATGCCAAGACACCATGGACAAATGATAAGGAAGTTTTACCTTCAACATAAGAAACTAGTTATTAAAGTCATTAATACAAAACCAAATAAAAAGTGCGAAAATATTAAAAATCAAAAGTAATACATTAAATGCTTGCCTTCACAAAGTGATGAAAGAGACTTAACCAAACATGGCCTTTGATTGACAAGAACTCTTACGATCAATCTTGGATCCCGAGACTACTACACACACCCTAAGGTGGATGATGGATGATGGTGGTGGATGTGGGTGTTGTAGTGGTGGTGGAGTGGTGGCCAAGTGGGAGAGAGGTGGTTTGCCAAGGGATGCCTTTGAAGTGAGCCAAGCACCCCTATTTATAGCCTGAACAGTAGCCCGGCTACGGGCCCGTGTCCGCTGGACACGCCCCCGTGGCCATCCTCTTTCTCTTCCTTCATTAATTGCAATTGTCTGCATTAGGCTCCACACGGCCCCGTGTTCGCTGGGCACGGCCTCGTGTGAAGAAGCGTATCTGTACGATCAAGATTTGCAAGATTCTACGAATCTTAGCGTTGACCACGCCCCATGTTGAGCTGGGCACGCCCCCGTGGTGGGAATAGAAGCTTCCACATCTTTGTCCATTTCTGCAGACACCTGACCACGCCCCCATGTCCGCTGGGCCCGTGTTCAGCCTTCTGTTTCTTGTTTTTTGTTTGGGGAGATGCTGTCGAGGGGTCAGGCATGCCACGTTTATTCCTGTTCTTTGTATTTATGTTAGTTTTTGCTGCATATTTGTTCCTTTTGTTCATTTAAGCTCGTTTGGTCCTGAAAATACAAAAGGAAGACAAAAGCACACTTTTTCCAACATTAGTACTAAAAAAGGGTTAATTTTATGCCTCGTTTGATGTAATTTATATGTTGCATTTTACACACATCACCAGGCCACGGCCCCGTGTCCATTGGGCATGGCCCGTGGCCATCTTCTTCTCTTCCTTCATTAATTGCAGCTATCAGCAGAGGGCCCTACACGACCCCGTGGCTTCTGGACACGGCCCGTGGTCAACTCTTTGCTGTATTATCAAGATTCTGCAAATCTAAGAGTTGACCACGCCCCATGGTGAGCTGGGCACAGCCCCGTGGTGGGCATAGAAGCTTCTTCAGCCTTGTCTTTTTGTGTGAGGTCTGACCAGGGCCCATGCCTGGCTGGGCACGGCCCCATGGTCAGCTTCTGTTTTCTTGTTTTTTTCTTGGGAGATGCTGTTGAGGAGTCGGGCATGTCACGCTATTCCTTCTTCTTGTATTTATGTTGCTTTTTGGTTGCTTATTTGTTCCTTTAGTTCTTTTAAGCTCATTTGATCCTATAAATTCACAAGGAAGAAAGGAACGTGCTTTTTCCAACATTTAGTACTAAAAAGGGGTTGGTTTTATGCCTCTATTGATGTAATTTATATGTTGCATTTTGTACACATCTAGTTTTGTTTAACGTTACCTTATAATGTAACTCGTATTAAGAAAATGGAGTAAAATGGCAATTCAGTCACGTGTTGACGTATGTAGATTGAAGATAAAAGATACCCTATGGCGTAAGCCAAGATGGGTTAAATCCGTAAGAAAAAGAATTTATGAAATAGGATCTTGTGGTAAAATCCGTAATGGGTTGAATGGGTGAATTGATAATTAAATACCATGTCTTTATAAATATAAATGTTTGGTCATTTAGGCCAAACGGGTCAAATAGTGATGATAACACCATTTGACAATATCGACTAATGAATGGTTGTCGAGTCATATGTTCACAGGAGTGAATAGCGATTGGATAATTACGCCGTTATTAAGTAGCGGCTAATAAAAGCAAGGTATAAAAACGGGTCTATACTTTGACCTGAGCCAGGTACGCGTAAATAAGATTTTAGTTAAACGTGTGATTTTGGTCAAATATCTTAGTAAAAGTCCTTTGTCGTAAATGGAGGGACTAAAGTTGACCAAAACGCCATTGACTGATAAATTGGGCAAACGACCCTTAAGGGTTTTTTAGGAACATGTATTATGTTCATGTGAGCCTTAGATTAGCATAAAAGTTACAGGCATAAGCCTTTTTGGGTCAAATGCCTAAAATGGGTCTTTCCGTAAAATTGACTAACCGAAGGGTAGAATTCGGAATAACTAGCTTATGTAACGCCCCAAAACTCAAACGTTTAATTCACTAGTATGTTTCCTTGTTAGATGGAACCAAGTGGTTTGACTTGTTTAAATAACCTAGTTAAAGTGTAAGTTAAGTAGTAAGGAATGAAGTTTTGCGACAAGTGGAAAGAATGACAAACATGAAGGACTAAACTTGGTAAATGAAATAGAAGTTTGATAAAAACTAGCCTAAGTGTGTGTAATGTATGTGTGTGTGTCATACATGGAGAGAAGGAAAGTAGAAAATCCTCTCAAGAATAAGGATGCAAGTTCAGCCCAAATCAAGGTCCAAATCAAATGAAAAACATTGCATGAATGAAGATTTCCAATCATCTAAGGATGCAAAATATGTGGTAAGTTGTAAATTGTGATTTTGTAAGAAGTGGGTGTGTGATTAATCTGTGAATTAGTATGAAATTAAGCATGATTGTGTATTAGAATCACCACATAGAACTTGTTATGTGTTTAATTTTGAATAATTTCATGTTTTGAATTGAAACCCATTTGGGATGATGAAGATGGTGACATGGGTGTATCACCTGTGCCTAATCCTTGTGCTAATATGATATATCATGTAATATGTAGTTGTTTCTTATCAATTAGATTAAGTATGGTTTGGAAGAAATG
This sequence comes from Helianthus tuberosus, assembly GCA_030545235.1. Lineage (NCBI taxonomy): Eukaryota > Viridiplantae > Streptophyta > Magnoliopsida > Asterales > Asteraceae > Helianthus > Helianthus tuberosus. The sequence goes on from JARYGA010005858.1 coordinate 3,923, forward strand.
TTATTTTAATTGTTGATTGATGAATGAATGCATTAAGTAGGAAGTATAACACGAAACACTTGTACATTATGCATAAATTGTGGTATGCACACCAAGTGTTTGATGAAATGCCTAGGTGAGATTAATAGATGATATGGTATGCAAGTAATGGATGAAATCATATAATATGGGGATATGATGTATTTGATGGTAAATAAACACGAGAAATGTATTTTTAGATAGAATTCATGTAGGATCTGGTTGGCCATGTTGTTTGGTAAAAGTATGCATTAGAAGATTGTACTCTATAATGTTTACTACATGTTTGAATAATTGCTTAATCAATTTTGATAAGTAAAAGTAAACTAAATGTGAAGCATAGGAGATCATTAGAAGAGGATGAAGTTGGAATGATGTTAGGTTTCTAAGCATGGGTCGTGGTGTTAGTTGTGGAATTATGAGAATTACTAGTTTGGACGGAATTGAATATGTTTGGTGTGTGCATATAACTTGGTGATCATGTGGTTGAATGTGTATTGCATCATGAGTATGAAATATATATAGTGTCATTAGTATAATCTACTATGATGACACAGATGTATGAGGTTAAGTCGAAAGTTCATATGATAGACCGACGACTTTCTGAAAGTCAACTGTGCATAAGTAGCAAGGTTAGACTTTTTGTCACAATTGTAATGTTATAGAAAGTCATATGGTACGTGTTATATCAATATGTGTTATATGTGATGATGTGATGAATTATATGAGTTTGAAAAGATGTGATTGTGGGAGTATGACTTATGCTTGTTTAAATTGACTAATGAAAGTCAAATGTGAAATATGAATTTGATGTGATAGTTAATATGTACAATAATATATGCTAACAATAATGTGAATGCAATGACATGAAAGTATAGGGATTATGTCAGGATTGATGGAAGCATGGAAGGCTAACCGTTCAAAAGGAGGCAAGGAGACGGATGCGAATACAGATGCTTAAGGTTAGTGATTTCCGAACTAAATGTATTATTATGTAATGAATTTTGATTGCAAAAAGGATGGTAATCATGAAAGTATGGGTAATTAATAGTAGAACGAAAGTTATTAAGGTCGTTTTGGGTAATATGTGGATTAGTTACGAATAAAAACTCTCGTTAAGTTCAAACGGGTCAAAATGTAGAAAGTATGTGTAGGATGTGGTTTTTGGATGTTATGGTATGGGACCATGTGTTTTGGTAAAAAATTATCTAAGTAATTAAGTGATCAAATTAGTTAAGTGAGGTAGTGTGCTAGAAGTATTTGTGGAAAATATGTTGATCAAGTTGTTAACAAAAAACAGTATTCAGGATATAGCTCAGGATATCGAGCTATATCTACAATCAAACAATGAGAAAAAAAGGTAAAGGGTGACACGTGATGTAAGAGGAAAGCCCTTGATCAATCTAGATCGTCGGCACAAAACCTCGGGAGCTGACAATCGCAGCTGCCTTGTTCTTCTTATTGCTTCAAATATCAGGATATAGTGCAGGATATGATACGGATCAACTAAGTGTTACAATGAGATTCGAGTACAAGTGTAAGTGTTTGTGAGTGATTGCAGCTAGCAGAGAGCAAGAGTGTGTAAAAAATTGCGTGTGTTCTTATCTGATCCGATCATTCCTATATATAGCAAAAAGAAATAACAAACTAGCCTATAAAACCGGGTTGCTGCGAATATTCCCTTCTTGAACGTTGTAGACCACTTCTTCCGGCTTCAACGTCCCTTTTTCAACCGATTAGTCCGAGTCTTCAGGAGAACTAGTCCACTCGAACGTTATAAGCTTGCCTTATTAATCTGCATGTGAACTAATTAGTTACTATCAGGATACTGCATCAGGATCTTACCAATATCCTGATCCGGTATCCTGATCACAATCAAAAGTAATAGAGTTAGAATATTATCCGGGATATATGTTTAGAAAATCACCCATAACAATTGTCCCCAAAATATATCTGTTAGAATCCTAAATTCAAACGGATATATTTTAAGTCTTATCTCTTGAATCGAGGCAATTAAGTTGAAGAGACGGTTGAAATGACAGCGTGCAACTTCGAATGCGATTTATACTCAAGTGCTATCTATTGTGCCCCTATATCTTCTCACTTCCTCCTTGATATTCATCCATTCTACCCAGAAATTTCAGGTACTTTCTGTCTTCCTTTTCCTTTCTATTTTTATTTGCTAAGATCCTCCATGGCCAGCCGAACAAGATCTCATACAGCCGATTCAATTCCAACCTTTGAAGAGCAGCACCTTCTTAAAGATCCCGAAAAAGAAGTTTGCTCGTTTGATAATGCCAATATCGCCGCCCTACGAGCCTCAGGTGCTTTCCCTGCTGATGCAATCATCCGTCTGTTCGACCGAGAGGTCCGATCGGAAGTATCTTCCGACGAGTGGGTGTGCTTCCTAGCTTACCCTTTTTCTATAGGGCTCCGGTATCCTTTCCCAACTTTCATTTCTCGTTTTTTCAAACTTACTGGCCTCAGTTACGCCCAAACCATGCCTATGGTCTGGCGTGTACTAGTTACCTTGGACCAGATCAAGTCTCGTCATATCCCTGATCTCTGTATTGAGGATCTTCCAGTTGCATACCGCCTTCGTTCTCATGGCAACAACCGTTTTCTTCTCTTTTCGACTTCCAAAAATCCCCTTATCGTCAAGGCCACAAAGAATGAGGATAAATGTCAACGAAAGTTCTTTTTTGTAAAAAGGGATTCCATCACTAAGGGTTTTGACCTTCTAGTGAAGTGGTTGACCTCTGGTAGGATTTAGGGTTTTAGGAATATCCCCAAAGATATCCTGAAACTATATCCTAAACTGATATTTTCATTTTTTGTGCAGCAAACTTCAAGGAGCTAGCCCCTCCGAGTGTAGAATCAGAGCAAAGAATCAAGGATATCTACCGACTCCCAGAGAGTGAGAGAACCTTTTCCCTGTCCTTCGTGAATTCAAGTCAAAGATCAAGTTCTGAAATGTCTGGTAAGTATACTTATGCATATTAAATCAATTACAATTTATATGTATTCAAAAGTTAAGTATTTCTCCCTTTTATGCAGTGCCAGTCATTAATCTTGAAGGCTTCCAAATCGAGGAGTTGGATAGTTACTCTGGCCCTGTGCAAGTTAAGCAAGAAGCTAACCCCAAACCAGCAGTCACATCGAAGCCTACCAGTTCCAAAGCCGCCGCTGTTCCCAAGCCTTCTACTGCTTGAAAGCCACGCGGTTCTAGTTCTCGTAAAAGGAAGGAACCAGACTCCCCTGCTGCCTCGGATGTCTTCCCTTTTGAGAATCATGGGTTCTTCGAGTCCAACAAGTTCATGACCGGCTTCCTCAACCAGGTAGGTATCCTTGCCTTATATCCTGCATATATATGCCAAACATATATTTTGAATACATATACTGATATTTGTTTACCTGACTACAGGGCCTCGAGCGGCTAGGGTTTCTTTACGAGGATTCTTGCGGGTTGAACAAGATGCCAGAGGTTAAGCTAAAGAAGGCTGAAACCATCATCGCGGATCATGCAGCAATCTCCACCGCAAGGTCGGAGCATTATGAAGCCAAGTATAAAACAATGACCCAAGAGCACCAAGCTGCCATCAAGAAGATCACCCACGAGGCTCAAGCCAAGTCTGATGCTGCCCAGGTCCAACACGAGCATGATATGGCTTCATACCGGGAATGCCTCAAGAATTCTGTTGTCATCTCCCTCCTCCAAGCTAGGTTAAAAATGGCCTACGAGGCGAAGGCTCTGGGCTTCGAATGCCCCTCATGGAATGTTGAGGCCTGGGAAGTGAAGTTGAGGGATCTTGGTGGCAATAATGTGGAGCATCCTGCGAAGCCCGTTGTTGAGGAGCCTGCTAAGGTGGATGAGAATGTGGTGAATGCTGATGCGGATGCTGGGGATGATGCTGGTGGTGATGCTGGAGCGGATGCTGGTGAAGCGATGATCGAAGAGGCTGCTGCCCCTTAATGGCAACGAAGTGGGTGATGATGGATGTTAATGCCGAGACCGGAGCCTACTTTTTTAAATTCTATGGTTTATGGTTTGTTGAACAATTTAATTTCCTGTCTGTTAAAAAATTTACTTTCCTGCACTAAGACAATATGATGGCCAAAGGTGGATGGGTCCTGAGTTTCAGGACAAAGCCCTTGGTCATCAATTAGTATGCTTCATTTTGAACAACTTAACAGTTGGAGGCGGATGGGTCTTGGTTTTCAATATGAAACCATCAACTGTTAAGTAGTTATGGATAAAAACTAATTGTGCTTTTGGTGGATGGATCTTGGTTTGAGATGAAACCAAAAGCACAAACTTTTGCTATGTTAATAAACTAACTTCTTTTGGCCTTATCCATTGTTATCCATTTTTGAAAATCTTGTTATGTGTTGTTTAAATTGAATGCAATTTCAATTTTTCAATCTTAGTATTATATTTTAAACATTCTGACCAAATATCCTCAGAATATAACCTGGTCAAGATATTCACAAATATCCTACCAAGACTTTTGTCATATAGAGTTTTAAAACTTAGACAATTTAGATAAGGCTTTTAAAGAACAAAAAAAGGAAAGATCATACCAAAAATAGAAGACATCTCAATCCTTGAACTTCAATCTTCTTGCAATCTTTCCATCGAAAATGTCCCCGGTCTTAGTGAACCAAGTCTAAACTTGATCCTTTAAGCTTTTCATTGTGCCTTGAGAGGAATGTCCCCTGTATATGTCACTGTTAAACACTTAGGAACTTTTGTGTATCAATCGCAACTGATTTTACACTTATGTATAACTTTAGTATTACAGAGGATAAACCCTAAAATATCCTTGAGATACATCCTTCATATTCTTGGGATAAACCCTTAAGTATTCTAGGGATAAACCATTAGGTTCGTGCGCTACAAGCGGGAGTGTATAAAATCCAAGACTTAGAAAGGTGAAAACCTTTAAACCTTAGAGAGTATGAAAATACCCTACCGTAAGAGACGGTGATCAATCCTCATATACCTTTAGGATCCAGGATATAGCCAACAATAACGAAATTGTCAACCATTTTTACATGGACTGGTCCCGCTATCTTGAACTATCCCTGGATAACTTGCACTCCAGGCGGGGTGTTTAAACCCAATTCAAGAGAAAGGTGAATAGCTTTATACCTGTGAAGGGATCAGAATCCCTTAACATGAGAGAGGGGGCCAATCCTCTAATCTTTCGATTCATCCTAAGTGTATATCCTGGAGTGACATCCCAAAGCATATTCTGCAAAACATTTTCAAACTAAGGTGGGTGTTAGCTCGGCTAACACCCCTCCGTTGCTTAAGTCAGTATTGGGTTTAAAAGAGTAAATAAAATAAATTTAAAAGGGATATAATTCATACCATCCTGAGTTAGAAATTAAATTCTAAACTCACTTGAAGTAGGCTTTGAGGTGTATAGCATTTCAGGATCTTGGCAATATATCCCCCTCCATATTCTTAAGCTGGTATGCTCTTTTCCCAGACTCCGATTCGATCTTATAAGGTCCTTCCCACTTTGGAGCTAATTTTCCATCAGCAGGATTAGTAGTGTTCTGAAAAGCCTTCCTTAATACCCAATCTCCAACTTGAAACCTTCTAGTTCTTAGGTTCTTGCTATATGCTCTGGATATCCTCTGTTGGTATGCTGCCATTCTTATCCTTGCTGTATCCCTTGTTTCATCAACAGTATCCAATTATTGGCATAGGGCTTCAGGATTCTTTTCAGGATTCCGAAGGCCGGATCTTGCTGTAGGTATCACCATCTCTATTGGGATTACTGCTTCTTGTAACACCTGTGCCTCCACGGCCATCAAACAAATACTGTATCAATGAAATATTGTATTTCATACTTGGGACATGTACAAATATGTGTATCCTTTGCACATTATCAATTCTTGTTCGATTTCAAGCTTTAAATCGCTTTCTAGAAGGTTATACGCGCACTGATGCGTAAATATAACCCGTTTAATGCAACAAATGCTCCGAAATAGTGAATTAGGCTTAACATACCTTAAACAACCTTTAAATAACTTAGAAATAAGTTTTGAAGGCTTTGGTATGGCAAAAACAAGTTAATTCGCTTACAGGGACTAAACTTGACAAACTGCGAAAGTATGCCAATTTGAACTGTAACGAACATTCCAGAACATGACCATAAGTTAAACACACCTTAAATATCCTTTACATAGCTTAGAAATAGGCTTTGAGGGGTTCGGTATGCTAAAATAAACTTTTGGGGTCATTCCGGGACTAAAAGCGTCAAAAAGTGCACAAGTTTGCATTTTCGCGCATAACTTACGTTCTGAATACATCCGGACATCCAAAAATTTATGTAAGCACTAAAATATTTTATTTTAGTGTTTGGCATAAGAAAAATCCTTTTGTCACGCCATTTGGATCATTTTTCGCGCTTATGCGCATTCCGTCGTAATTAACCGAACAACGTAACCGTACGGCTAAACGAACCGACACCCGAGATATTTTTGAACACATTTTAAGTTCCCTATACTTTAACTTCATTTTAGAGCTTTGAAATGGGGTTAACGGGGCTTAAACGTGTCAAAAAAACGCATCGAAAACCAAGTTTTGAGGTTGCAGGGACTGAAACTGTAAATCTGCCAAACTAGGTCCGTAAACAGGGGCCAGATCCAGCAAAACATTTTTTTTTCAGCTTTTAACAGCCCTTAACACTCTCCAAAGGCCAAGTGCCAAGTGTCAAACTCTTATGGTGGATGGCAAATGAGTTACCACAACTTTCCAACAAGTGTACGGCTTAGATCGTGCCCCCTTTTCCAAGAAATGATCCTAACGGTGAACCGAAAACTATAAATACCCACCTCCACCCTTCACTTTTCCTCATAAGAATCTGATCTTATGTGCTCTAAGTTGAAACCTTTGTTTCATACCTGAGCTATTTTGATCTAGATTAGCATTCGGGGACCCTTTGTAAGTGTTCCTTCGTTCTTTTATTGCTTTTCGAGTCCGAAAGTCAAACTTTGTTTGACTTTCTGTGTTGACCAGTTTATGGTCAATGCGAAGTTCGTTTAAACTTGGCAACGTGATTGTAATCACGATGGTTATAGTCTCTTGTGACTATGCCTAATGATTACCACGTTGTCTAGGGTCGTAAGGGTAAGCGATCTAATAAATCGCTTATACCTTCGAACCCGACCCATTTGGTCGATCATTAGGATCCGACCAAACACATTAGGTGACCATAGTATATAGGGAATAACCTTCCGAGGTTATACCTTATGGTCGCTTCGTTTAAGTAGTTGTATGATAGGTAGTTTATATGCCTTAGGTAAATTACCAAAATACCCCTTTGATGCCAAAATTCATTTTAAACATATGTAACATAACTTTTGACATCTAAACTGATTTGACAACCATATTAGACATGTTAAGGCATATATTACTTGTCATAGGACTAGTTAAGCGGTCCGAACGCGTTTCACGCGAACGACGCGTTAAAGTAGCATAAGCTACCTAAACGGGTCGTAATGGGTCACAAACACTTAGGTTAAGTTTCGTTTTAGTATGTGGGCTTTGTTAAATTATATTACACGAGTCTCCATACTTTTTTGGTTTACGAACCCTCATTCTATCCGATCCTCCGATATTAGGTCCGGTTTATTAACATAGTTACCTATATTAGGTGCCGTTTGATTCCGTGATCTCTAGCATTGCTTGGTGGTTATCTTAGGACTTCTGAGCAATCTCATGTGAGTACATAGACCCCTCTTTTACTGTTTTCCAAATATTTTGGGGTGGAACACATGTGCCTACTTGTTACTTTCGTGTTTTCCTGCTTTCACATCATATACTTGCTATGTTCATTAGTACATTTATAGTACATGATTTCATTGTCTTACATTACATTTTATGCTATGTATGTCCATTTAGTTCATACTTAGTACATCGTTTCACATCACATCACATGCTATGTATGTTCATTTGTTGCATTCTTAGTACAGTTGTTTTCATCACATGCTTACATTTTGATATGATATTTGGATTGTTTTGATGGATCAATATACATTCATTAACACCGATCACGCCGTTCGTTAGTAGGTAGTGGTACCATAGGAATTGACAACTCCCGTTCCGGACATCCTGGGTAGGTGGGGATGAAAGGAATGACCGAATTCGATATACATTTACAACAAGATAAACCTTTAATTTGTTTAAGGGTTTATCACCACAGTCTCAAGGCTTGGATGTATGCATTCTCACAATACCGCATAGATATTTGTATCAGTATAGCATGCATTTCCACAAAACATAGCTTTGATTTAAATCGTGTTTTACTTCAATACTTTGTTTTTGTGCATATGGTTTAGTTGATATATTTCACTAGCCATACATATCATTTTGGTTACACATTACATTATTTACATTTGACACATAAGCATTATTGACATTGGTTACACATTACATGATTTACATTTGACACATAAACATTATTGACATTGGTTACACATTACATGATTTACATCTGACACATAAACATTATTGACATTGGTTACACATTACATGATTTACATTTGACACATAAACATTATTGACATTGGATATACATTACATGATTTACATATTGACATAAACATTTTGACATATTATTCAATACGTTTGGCAATTGTTTTAAACATAGACATCTTACATTGGTGGTTTGTTTGGGTAAGTGATTTGAGTAACGAGGCGTGTGTAATATGATACAAGCATGGTGGATACGCCGCTGGTACTTCCTATATATAAGTGATTGTATGGTATTACATATCGTAGCGTTATTTGAATCATTTCAATTTGGACATATAACATCTTATACAAATAACATACTTTTCACAATACATTGTTTTACAAACAACTTAAATTATACAAACTCATTTTTATATGGTTATTCATTTAACCATACATTATTCTCTTACTTATACATATCATCTGATCTTATCGTTTTTCAAATGATTTACAAGACAAATCAAATTACAAGGTTCATGACTAAACATTTTCTTAAACAATAAGTCATGAATCCTATTTTCATAAACCTATGTATCTCACAGGCATTTTTATGCTGACGTACCTATTTTCACATGTGTTTCAGGATATGATGCATAGGATTTGTCAAGATAAACTTAGGCGGACTTGGGCCTTAGCGACAATAAAAGATGCAAGACTAGTTATTTATGTTATGTTTCTTTGATTGTCAAGACATTGTAACTACTTTACTCAATAAAACAATATTTCAATTTCCATGTGTTATGAAACAATGATTCTGTTACAACACTCCCCAAAGTTTTCCGCCACATTTGGTTGTTCTACGTGGTCGGGGTGTGACACTTCTGCTCCAAATACTAAGGAAAATGGGGTTTGCTCGGTTGCACTTTTCACTGTTGTCCTATCAGCCCATAAAACAAAGGGTAATTCTTTTGCCCATCTTCCTTTCTTAGCTCCTAATCTTTTCTTCAAATTGTTGACTAATATCTTGTTTGAGGATTCTGCTTGTCCAATTGCTTGAGGATGTACCAGAGTGGATGTAATCATCTTAATTCCCCAACTTTTGCAAAAATTAATAGTCCTTTTTGTCACACCCCAACCGATGGCGGAAACATCGGGGTGCGAGCGCTAGGCGTTCAGATTGCTCATGAGATTTCCATAACACTAAAGTTTCAATATAGATTAATAAATTTCATGCAAAATTGTGTAACAACACAACCATATCAAAATAACCACAAGTTTCGACAAACATCGAGTATCGAACATTGTTCATAGACTAAGTTAACTAGGTGAGTTTCTAAGCTTCATCCTAGCTTGATTCCATGTTTTCAGCATCCTATCAGCCTGCAACATGTATTAAGATAGAGTAAGTACTAAAATGTACTGGAGAGTATACAAGTTTGGATAATAGCATAATAGATTAAAACAACTCATATCCATAATGTAAGTAATAAAAATAGCTTCAGCCGTGCTAGTGTCGCAGTCCACGCAGTGATAGCCCAAGTATCCCAATGCTTTGGTGTTTACCCAAGACTCAAGGTAAACTAGAAGCCTCCTAACAATACCCCCCCCCCCCCCCCGAGAATAATGGGAGAGGTGAACCTCCTATAGCGCTACTATTGTTAAGGCGTAACTACACACCCTGGATTAAACGTCACATAGCACAAATAGAATACTAGAATGCACAAGTTTTCACATACACGTAGGATAGAGTTTAGCTTGCAAAAGTATCAAGTTTTGTAGTTTATAGAATACATGTTACATCCCAAAGTTTAAAGCAAAAAAGGATCGAGTATACTCACAGTGATTGCTTAATAGTTACACTGTTATTGGATCAAAGGGAGCTCTCTTAGAATTAGCCTGATAGATCACAACAGATAAGAGGCGGGCACAATAACGAGATTACGCAAAGTGTTGGAACAGTCACTGGATCGGATGGCCGTCCGATCGGATGGCTATCCGATCAGATTGCCAGTCAATCGAGTGGCTAATGTGAGAGGGAACGGACGACTGCCCGATCGGATGGCCGTCCGATCGGGTGGTCACTCGATCCAAGTATCAAGTTTAGTGTGTTGGTCACCTTGAACGGATGGCAGCTCGATCGGATGGCTATCCTATCGAGTTGTCACTCGATTGAAATTTCCAAAGTTCCAAGTTTCTTGAAAAGGTTCTAAGTCCTGAGTGCTAGACAACTGCTACCCGATCGAGTGGCTGCCCGATCTGATGGTCATCCGATCGGATTGTCACTCGATCGAGTGATCCTTATCCCGTTTGTAATTTTGTGAAATTTATTAGTTTCTAGATAAACGAGGACGGCACAGGTCATACTGCGACAATGGTAAACTCACTGTCTTACAGTCGTTCTGATCGGATGGGAATCACCCTTGTCCGGTCAGTCGTCTGTTTACAGCGGTTTATGTCGGAATCCGTTCCATGGTCGTTTCCTCCGGCAACAATCTGTTTCCAAACCTACTCTAGACTACCCATCAAGTCTACAGTCCGTTTATGCCCGGATTTCACCGTTCTATGTAAAAGTTCAAGAAAGTTGAAGATAAACATAGGATTTTAGCTTGAAAAGTGTAGATCTAGTTATAGATTTAGTGTAAAATGCATGAAATTTCTTAGATCTAAGCTGGATTCTACCAGGAATGACCTCATATAGTAGTTTGTACAACCACTACTGATGACATCATCCTTAAGAACTCAGATCTGAGAGATTTCATGGTGAAAAGTTAGATTTCAATGGTGAATCTAGTAGAGGATGTTGTGTAGATCAAGAAAGTATAAGGATCTAGTGTAAAACATACCGAAATAGCCGAGAAATCGAAGGAATAGGGTGTTCGTGCGTCTGAGTCGAGCAGGGCTGTCACATCAGTGAAGGACTGATGTGACAACTCCTATTTATAGTGTGAAGTGGGTGTGGAAGGACAGTGTGCACGGATCATATGACACCTGTGTCACTTCAACCATCGAACAAATACAAAATAAATGAAATATTGTATTTCATACTTGGGATTTGTATAAATATGTGTATCATTTGCACATATCAACTCTTGTTCGATTTCGGGCTCTAAATCGCTTTCAGGAAGGTTATACGCGCCCTAATGTGTAAATATAACCAGTTTAATGCAACAAACACTCTGGAACAGTGACATATGCTTAACATACCTTAAATAACCTTTACATAACTTAGAAATATGTTTTGAAGGCTTTGGTATGGCAAAATAGAGTCTATTCGCTAACAGGGACTAAATTCGACAAACTGCGAAAGTATGCCGACTTGAACTGTAACGGACATTCCGGAACTTGGCCATAAGTTAAACACACCCTAAATATCCTTTACATAGATTAGAGATAGGCTTTGAGGGGTTCGGTGTGCTAAAATAAACTTTATGATCAATAGGGACTAAAAGCGTCAAAAAGAGCATAAGTTTGCATTTTCGCGCATATCTTACGTTCTGAATATATCCGGACATCCAAAAATTTATGTAATCATTAAAATATTTTATTTTAATGATTGGCTTGATAAAATTCCATTCGTCGCGTAATTTGGATCGTTTTTGCGTTCGTAACGCAACCGTACGACCAAACGAGCCGACATCCGAGATGTTTTTGAGCATGTTTTGAGTTCCCTATACTTTAACTTCATTTTCTTGAATTGAGGTTAACGGGGTTCAAACACATCGGAAAACGCCTTAAACACGTGCAGGGACCAAAACTATCATTTTTGAAACTTTGCTATATCTGGCACATGCTAGCGTCGCGCAAGCACCAATGCCTATCCCCGTGGCGCTACGCGAGTGAGTGATCTGGGTAGAAACTCCATTTTTACAACACAAGGTCCATTTTCAGCACTTCTCTTGAAGTTTAGGGGCTATTTTGTAACATTTTCAAAACCGTTTGCTGGTTTTGGGGCACCCCTAGTATCCCAAAACCATGGGCCACATGTGTACGGTCCAGATCAAAGCACGTTTTAAGATGAACGATCTTAACGGTTCTTGATTCTCTATAAATAGCAACACCCACTTCATTTCATGCTCACTCAAAATTTGATCTAAGATGCTCTAAGTTGAAGCCTTTGCTTCATACCTGAGCTACTCGGGTCAAGATTTTGCTTGCGGGGACCTTCTGTAAGTATTCTTTCGTTCTTTTCATTCGTTTTAGCTTAAAAATCAAACTGCGTTTGACTTTCTGCATTGACCAGTTTATGATCAATGCGAAGTTCATTTGAACTTGTAGGATCGTTTTCAGACCCGAACGAGTCGTTCAGAAGAGTTTATGCTCAGTACGAAAGGCGGAAACAGTCGTACTGAGGTCAATTCAGCAAGATACACACTTTAAACTGTCGTTATATTGATTTGACAACAAATTACAGCGAGACGACACTTCGTCAGCACTTCGTGGCTCAAACCGGAATTCTTACAAATGACATGGCATGATAGGTATTTATAGGCTTGCTAATTCCGTTTGAGACTGCTTCAAACGAAATCAGATTCCGCATGAAACTCTTCAAACGGAATTAACATGTTTGATTTCGTTTGAAATGACATGAGTCATTTCAAACAGAATTACCCATAAACACACTTTCTCGATTTCCGTGCCCTGATCTATCTATCATAATACAAGACTCGATACAAGACGAAGTCAACAGACGCATGCACCAATAGACACCCCCTCGAATGTTGACGAGTCTTCAGTGTCGAGTCTTCAACATCTTCAGTCTTTATCAGTATTTGGGCTTCTCTTTTGAAGTATCTGACACTGTAAATATCCTCAATTCTCTCTCTTTTCTTTATCAGCTCCAATAGAAATCTCTTGATTCCTTAAGTTCATCAGCATCAGCAATTTAAGATTCAGAACATGGCTCTTTGTCATTCAGACTCCCCCTTTTGATAAACTGGGATCGCAGTCTGACTTCTACAGGTTCAAGATCATGTCCTGGCTCACATCCTGCTTTGGATCGAAACCTAGCTTTTTATCTGTTTATCCCAAGATCTGTAGCTGGCTCTACTTTTCCTGCACAAATCTCTACCCAAAAATAAAGTTCACAAATTTAAAATTTGACAAATTTACACTTTGCTTATCGCTTGAAAAATCAAATCTTAAAATGATTTAACATTTATAATTTCTGATGAACCACTTGTGGATAAGATATTGAAACAATGAATGATTTTACAATTTTAAACTCTGATGAACTACTCGAAGAAATATCATTTTTCTTTTCAAAACACACTCTCCCAACCCCCAATTGTCATCATGTTTAGCAATTGGGATTTTGAAAATTAGCTCTCCAACATCAGTTGTCGAAAATCTTTTTGGATTTTTTTAAGTAAATGAAATACAATAAAGAAATATTTACAAACAATATTTTTGTGAGTTTGTGTAAGAGGATCATATCAGTTTATGAGACAAATCACCAACACCGTTAAGCTTTAAACATTTTAAGTTCTAAACGATTCACTTAGATTGTCAGTATACTGATCCACTTTTAAATTTTCACGTAAAGTTCAACTGTTTCGAGATACGATATTAATGTCTTTAGCACTTAAACTTATTCGCGTATCACACCTCAGAATATACTCCCGTATCCAGATCCCAATATTCAGTCTTACAGGTGAGTATACCTAGATGATATTTGTAAGGGGTTAATATTGCAAAAACCGTGAGAGCTCAGGTCAGAACTTCCGTTCAGCAGAGAGATGACGGCTTCGACTTTTGGTGGGTCCCCTTTAGAGGATCTTTTTTACAACAGCACATGATTTGCATTTTGCAATGTTTTATCATTTTTTATGCTGAGGGTAGGCTAGATTTCAAGCAAGCGTAAAGTATTCTCCGGGGACTAGGCCATTGCTTCAGCAAAATCAGAAGTCCCGGGATAATACCCCAGATATCACTAAGCATAAAGACCTAGTATCTCAGAAAGAGGGACCTTTCAAACAAGATTTTGGGGGTTACCCATATATCCGAGAGATGTTTACCCACGATATAAGCAAGTTTGAAATTTAGGTTTATATCTCGTCACAATTTACTAAATGTGTAAGAAACTACTGGCACATCATCTGTGAGACCGTTTATCACATTTTGACTTTTCAATTGTTTAGCATGCTGTGATCGTCTACTGATGTACTATCATTTCCCCTTTTTTGACACCAAAACTCATTTTTGCAATTTATCATGTTTTTGGCTTTTTCAAATTTTCAAATGTTTTTGGATTTTCTGAAATTTCTTACTCCCCTAAAATTCAAACACATTTAAGAAAACTTTGAAACAAACTGTACAAGTAAAATGACAACTGATATCGAATCACTTTAAATCGCCATCCACTTGGCATAAACAATCAGAACTCCCCCTTACAACAAACTATTTTCCCATTGTGATTTCAAAACACTTAAGTTAGTTTTAATCAAATGGTTTTTCCGGAAAATAAGTTTTGTTGATTTTACAAAAACCTCTTGTAGGTTAAGGGTACAATTCATCACTTTGTTCTATCAACCACTTGAAAAATTTAACAGTTTAAAGTTCAATCCACAAAACACCATTTGTAGAAAATCAAGTACAACTTAATGTCCCTGATTTACCACTTGTAAGACGAAATATCACCAGAGTGAATTTCTCAAGAAAGATGTCGATACCTGCTCCTCACTTTCCAACCTGGGAGCTCCGGCAAGTCCAGATTTTTACTGAACATAATATGTTCCATCCCAGTCACAAACCTGAGATGAAACAACCTTACCTGGTTTCTTCAAATTTTTCTAATAAAACTCCTTCACTCCTTTGACTTTTCCATCAATCATTTTCCAAAAATATGTTGCACTTTGGAATTAAAAGCCATTTCAATATCAAATTCTTTCTTTTCAGAGAAAAATTGATTTGAAATCTCAACTTTACCAATTTTCTTCTTAAAATTTTCAGCTCGAAGTGGTAGAAAGTTCACATCATCCACTATCGGCACTGATTTTTCACCTTTTTCCACAACCTGTGGCTCATCTGATTTTGTGGAATCAGATTCATCGCCCGAAGATAGCTCCTCTGATTTTGATGAATCAGAATCATTGCTAGAACTATCATCAGACTTCTTAACAACCCATTTTTGGTTGTCAAGTTTTGCTGTTTTCTTGTAAAATCTGTTTGAACATTCACCAATTTCAAATTTTGAATTCTTGAAAAGTTTAGATCTGTCAACTGGTGGTTCAAACACAACCTCTTTATCTTTTAGTTTAGAAACTCCCTGTTTTGATTGAATTGCCTTGGGACAGTTTTTGGCAATATTACCACTTGTTTTGCATTGAAAACAGGTTCTTGTTTTGCATTGAAAACAGGTTCTTGTTTTGCATTGAAAATAGGTTCTTGTTTCTTTCATCTGATCAGCAGACTTCATCTCTTCTTGCTTCTTCGCAAGGAACTCTTTGTTAGATTGCTTCCAGAATGGCTCTTTTGTTCCTCCTTGGCAGAAGTACCTGCAACAAATATCATTTTTGATTTAAAATCACGAACATATTTTTCATTTTTATGATTTTCTGGTGGAATACAACCCAGTCCTTTCTTTTTGAAATTACCATTATGGTTTGGTTTCTTTCGATAACCTGAACCAGAACCGTAACCCTTTTTCTTGTTTTCTCTTTGTTGAACTCTTGAGGTGTAAGGTTTAGGTTTTTCAGAAAGATTTCCATCTCTTATTTCAGAAATTTTAATTTCTATTAGTTTGAAAACCTTTTTTTATCATTTATGGTTTAACACCTCTTATTGGAAATTCCTTCTCAGAATATAATTTATCAGAATCATTCAAAGTATAAACCACTTTAAATGTTTCATCATTCAAAATAGATTTTGATAACATGAATTCTTTATTGTAAACTCTTTTGCCCTGTTTAACGGTTTGACTTGGAGTGCTGGACTCAGACTTTGACTCTGACATAGACTCCGACTTTGACTCTTCAGTTTCATCATTATCTAACACATGATCCACGACTTTCTTCATCAATTGAGATTGTTGATCGGTGTCAGACGATGTAAAAGTAACATCAATGTTTTCTGGCAGGTTAACTGAAAACTCCGACTCCCACTGTAAATTTGTCGCCTTTTCGACTCTTTCTGAATTTGGATTTCTCGGAGAATATCCATTTTCAAGCGGGGGTGGACACTTGTTGTAACTTGCACTTTGTTTCTTACCAAATTTCTTTACTTCAGTATCCTTCTTCTTTTCTTTCTTCTTTTCAGGATTCTTTTCTTCAGATACCATTTGTTCTTGAGTTACTTCATCATCTTCAAAAGCCTTCATGCCTTCAACAGTTGGATAAATCCTGTCAATGACATAAGAAGTACATGAGTAACTTTTTAACAAACGATTAACTCTCTCAGTTTCAATCCTTTGAGTCTCTAGTTTCTGTTCCAGAGTAGCACACTTCTCAATATAATTGTTCACGATTTTCTGTTTTATCATGAACGCTCCTTGAAGTGTCTTCATTGCTGTTGCATGTTCTTCACTTGTTTCATTGTACATATTCATGGCTTTGTTCAGAACATCGTATGATTCTTTCAACCTGTTCATGTTGTTAATCAATTCGCTGTTTTTCTTCTTTATGAGCTTACAAGTTTCACAAGTTTCACAAGTTTCACAATTCACTGGAATATCTCTTGCATCAGCTTCTTCATCAATCTTGAAAGCTGGAACTTCTTTCACTTTTCTTCTGGTCACCGGAACATTTTCATCATCACTGCTAACCGGTGTTTTGATTTTCTTCTTTTACTTTTTAGCTTTCTCATCTTCACTATCACTTTCTTCCATCATCTTTAAGTGCTTTGCCATTCTTTTAGCATAATAATCATTATCATCATCACTATCTTCTTCTATTCGAGCAACAAAAGCTTTGTGATTTGAAGTTTTATTTGGATCATAATCATCCCAATTGAAATTTGCCCAGCTAAAACCTTCTGGCAACTTTTCATCATCTTGATTGATTAGGCATGCTTTATTGTCAGCTGAAATATATTTGTCCCAGCTGAAATTTTCTTGATTCCCCAAACATGCTCTCTTAGATGATTCTTCAATCTCCTTCCTGCCATGAGCAGTTTGCATCTGTTGTTGATGTGGCTGTTGAGCAACTTGATGATAAATCGATTTCCGATAGTAATCATTGTTATTGAACGGATTTTGAGCTCCACTTGCTTCGCGATTAGTACACTCCCTCTTGAAGTGTCCTTTTTCCCTGCAACGAAAACAAGTAACTTTAGATTTATGAAAACCTAAATTAGAAACACATGCATCACGAAAATCATCTCTTCCTGTGATCTGTTTGAATTTCTCAGCTCGTCTCAACACACTAGCCAAACACCATTTTTTATCCATCAATTCCATCTCTTCACCATCAATCTGATCGTAATCCTCTTTGGTTAACATTGGATTCCCGATCCTTCCTGCTACTAAACTTCCATAGGACTCTAACACAGTCCCCAACAAAGACATGTGACTTTTCGCAACTTCTTCAGAATAATCCTGATCATTTTCAAGATTCAATACAATGTTGCATTGTAGCTTCTTGCCATTCTTGCTTGCTGAAATGTTCGGATCAAAATATGGATATGATGGAAAACTTGTATTGCTGTTTGATCCTTTGGATGAACTTCCTGATGAACTCCTTGCATTGAATACAGTCTCAACCTTTGGTGACATGTTGATAGTTTTGTCATTCAACCCTGCTTTGTAATAAAGCCCAATGTCTTGTTCACCATCAAAATCTTTCATTCTTGAAATCTTTCTCTGTTCCATCTCCTGAGCCTCAATTTTTTCAATGAACTTGCTCAGTGTCAGACTGCTAAACCCTTTCTTGTTCCTTAGCATCATGAGATATGTGCCCCAAGTCTCGTGTGGCAAAGCATCAGCTAACTTTTCAATCAACTCCTCATTATCTTTATTGATGCTTAATCTTTTCATGTTCATTAACAAATTGCAATATCTTTCAATAATTTGCTTTGTACTTTCATTTTTCAAACGATGAAATAGATCAAACTCTTTCTTCAAAAGTGACTTTTTGTTTTTAAGCATCTCTTGACTTCCAACAAACTTTGATTTTAAAGCTTTCCAAATCGAATAAGCACTTCCATTATGTTGCAATAACACCAAAATATCTTCTTTCATAGCTTGTTGTAGTAGACTTAACATCATTTTTTCATTTTTGTATTTCTTTTTATCATCAGCACTCATATCTTTAATTGCAACCTCCTCTTCGTCATCATTCGTCGGTCTAACATATTTTGTCTCAACACATTCCCAAGCATCCAAATAATTTGCTTGAACCCAGTTTTCAAAACGTCCTTCCCAACCTTTATACTCCTCGATGTTCATGAGCTTAGGCGGTTTTCGCATAGTCCCTGTTTCATTTTCCAACATTGTCTGCTGAGTAACAGTAATCGGGGTAGCAAAGGCGTTATAAAATTCCTCTTCCATGTTTCGATTTTTCAAAGTTCACAAAACAGTCCTAATTTCGTTTGAACTAACACCCTTTTCAAACGGAATTACTAATCTCGTATGAAATTTCAAACGGAATCAACACTTTGAAGCGGAATAGCAAGTTTAAACGGAATCACTCAAACGGAATACCAGATTCAAACGAAATCAACCAACTTTTCAAACGGAATACCGGTTTCAAGTGGAATTAACAGACTAATTCCGTATGAATTGCTGCTAACATCATCATCTCGAACTGATTTTCAAACGGAATTACTAGATTTACCAATTTTAGATCGATTTTAAATCTAAAACTCTCAAGGATTTGTTAAAACACTGATGCGCACATAATGTGTGAAAATTAGCTAATTTTAACCGTGAAAAGTTGTAAATTTAGAAAAAGAAGGTGTAGAAATCAGAAATTGCAGCTGAAATGGTATGAACTCTTCCTCTTGAGCTTTGATACCAGTTGTAGGATCGTTTTCAGACCCGAACGAGTCATTCAGAAGAGTTTATGCTCAGTACGAAAGGCAGAAACAGTCGTACTGAGGTCAATTCAGCAAGATACACACTTTAAACTGTCGTTATATTGATTTGACAACAAATTACAGCGAGATGACACTTCGGCAGCACTTCGTGGCTCAAACCGGAATTCTTACAAATGACAAGGCATGATAGGTATTTATAGGCTTGCTAAATCCGTTTGAGACTGCTTCAAACGAAATCAGATTCCGCATGAAACTCTTCAAACGGAATTAACATGTTTGATTTCGTTTGAAATGACATGAGTCATTTCAAACGGAATTACCCATAAACACACTTTCTCGATTTTCGTGCCCTGATCTGTCTATCATAATACAAGACTCGATAGAAGACGAAGTCGACAGACGCATGCACCAACATAACTTCATAACGTGAGCGTAATCACGATGGTTATAGTCCCTAGTGACTATACCTACTGATTACCACGTTATCTAGGCTCAGTGACGAGTCGTAGTTTCGGCCAAAACACGCGTTCTTGCGTATTTTGTAACCAAACTACTTTTGGGTATCAAGACCCTTTGTCTTGATATCAAACCTGTTTTCAAACCTCGTTAAACATGTTTTAACATGTTTAACTCGTCACTTTAGGTTTAGTGCTTATGTAGGGTCGTAAGGTAAGCGGTCTAAACAACCGCTTATACTTTCGAACCCGACCCATTTGGTCGATCATTAGGATCCGACCAAACACTTTAGGTGACCAAAGTTGTATAGGGAATAACCTTCCGAGGTCATACCTTATGGTCACTACGTTTAGTTAGTTGTATGATAGGTGGTTTATATGCCTTAGGAAAATTACCAAAATACCCTTTTTAAGCATAAATTCATTTTAAGCATATGTAACCTAAATTTTGACATCTAAACTGATTAGGTAACTATATTAGACATGTTAAGGCATATTCTACTTGTCATAGGACTAGTTAAGCGGTCCGAAAGCGTTTTACGCGAACGACGCGTTAAAGTAGCATAAGCTACCTAAACGGGTCGTAATGGGTCGTAAGCACTTGGGTTAGGTTTCATTTTGGTATGTGGGCTTTGTTAAACCATATCATATGAGTTCCAATACTCATTTGGTTTACGAAACCTCATACTATCCAATCTCCCGATTCAGGTCCGGTTATTTATGTAGTTATTTATATAGGGTGCCGTTTGATTCCGTGATCCTTCTAGCTTTGCTTGGTTGTTGTTCAAGACTTCTAAGCACCCTCAAGTGAGTACATAGACCCCTCTTTTACTGTTTTCAACTATTTTGGGGTGAAACACATGTGCCTACTTGTTATTTCCATGTTTTCATATCATATACTTGCTATGTTCATTAGTACACTATTAGTACATGATTTCATTTATCAAACCAGGCCGACGTACCAGTTCCATCCCCAACCACGGTCCAAACATGATTTCATTATGTTTTGCTATGTATGTTTACTTAACATGCTAGCACATTGTTTTACATTACATTTCATTTCTTTTGCTATGTATGTTTACTTAACATGCTAGCACATTGTTTTACATGACTTTTTCTGCTTTGTATGTTAACTTAGCATACTTAGTACATTGTTTTACATTGCATCTCTGTTGCATATGTTCTCATAACATGTGGACACATTGTTTTATATCTCTACCTTGTATGTTCACTTAGCATACTAGGTACATTATTTTCATAAAACATGCTTACATTTGGTATGATATTTGGTTTATTTAACGGGTCTTTATTACATTCATTAACACCGATCATGCCGCTCGGTAGTAGGTAGTGGTACCATAGGACTTGACAAATCCCGTTCCTAAAATCCTAGGTTTGTTTGGGTGGAAGGAATGACCGAATCCGAAAACATTTTTCTTTGATAATCTTCACTCTAAGGTTATCCGTCTGTCTCAAGGCTTGAATGTAGGCGTTTAATATTACCACATAAATGGTTGTATCAGTAAAGCATGCATTATCTTACAAAACATAACTTTTGATTATATTTTATCAAATGCATTGTTTTGTACATTATTTTCTTATAGGGTTGAATAAATGCTTTTAATCAATAAATGCTTTTATGCACTCTATATAACATTTGTTTACACATTACATGATTTACATTTGATGGTTTTTACATAAACATATGACATTTGACTATACATAAACACTTTTACATTGATGGTTTGTTTGGTAAGTGATTTAAATAACGAGGCGTGTGTAATAAGATTAAAGCATGGTGGATACGCCGCTGGTACATCCTATATATAAGTGCTTTTATAGTATTACATATCGTAGCATTACTTAAACCATTTAAATATTTGACATATTACATTTTACACAAATGACATATTTTCACTAAACAATTGTTTTACAAAACAACTTATTTTATACAAACTCATTTTTACTTGGTTATTCATTTAACCTTACATTACTCTTTTAAATATCATCTACTTTATCATCGCTTTTCAAATGATTTATAAAACAAAACACTTTACAAGGATCATGACTGACTTTTGTTAAACAACCTTTTTTCTAAACTTATAAGTCATGAATCCTATTTTCGCAAAACCTATGTATCTCACAGGCATTTTTATGCTGACGTACCTATTTTCACATGTGTTTCAGGATATGATGCATATGATTTATCAAGATACACTTAGGCGGACTTGGGCCTTAGCGACAATAAAAGATGCAAGAGTAGTTAATTATGTTATACTTCTTTGTTTGTTAAGACATTGTAACTCTTTTAATCAATAAAGCAAAATTTCAATTATCCATGTGTTATGAAACAATGATTCTGTTACAACACTCCCTGACGATTCCGCCACGTTTTGTTGTTTTACGTGGTCGGGGTGTGACAGAAAAGTTGGTATCAGAGCTCATGGTTATAGGGAATTAGGTTATTAGTAATGCTTTGACCTAGTCTATAACCTTCCTAGGACCCTAACGCGAGTTTACTTGCGTTTAGTCATAAAACAATACCGTCACCTATCCTTAGGTGACAACCACAACAAGAACACAAACTTCAAAACCGCTTTGAAAAGCAATCATCTGTTCTAGGATGATTAATTACTAGGTTTTGAACCCTCTAAGTTTTCAAATCTCATCAAAGTTTAGGTCTTTTGATGTGAACACGTGCAAACTGGAAGGGTGAATGCCTGTACTCTGAGTTTTCTGTCTAAGGCTAGAGTGTTCGTACAAATCCGCAGTATCGGACCAGTCACTCTTACCTGGGAACACTTATAGGCGAGCATGTCTTCAGTGATACATTAATATGACCCGTTTACTTTGATTAGTCACCGTCTCATTTGTTTGCCTTAGGAAACAAACAAATGATCGCAATTTTAATGCGTTGCCATTCTGTTTTGATTATCCGATAACCTTTCACTTGTTTCTTCCTATGTCTTTCATTTTCTTCTAGAATGTCTCTTCCTCTCAGCAACGGTCAAATTTCCGAGCAAACAGACAAATTTGCCCAGCAAATAGGCGAAGTGATTCTGAAGTTTGTGGATTTAGGCATTGCCATGTCTCATCTCAACAACGAAGCCACTCAAGAGTCACCGAAGGAAGCAGAAGTCAAGCCTGCACCAAAATCAAGGAAGCGTAAGGCTTCAAGCAAACCCGCAGCAATTGCACCAAATCAAGCGGGACCTAGCCAAGTGGCGACGCCACCAGCTAGGAAGCCGTACTTAGGAACTGCCCCATGGTGCAAACGATGCAACCGTCATCACTCAAACCTCATACCATGCTTCAAATGTACCTACTGTGGTTGGTGGGGACATTTGATTAACATATGCCGCTTTGCTATCCAAAACAAAGCTGCTATAAGCCTTGCTGCTACTCAATCTCCTGCCAGGAAACCTTATGCCGGTACTGCCTTGATGTGCAACAAGTGTAATGTACCTCACCAAGCTTACCTGCAGTGTCGTCTGTGTGCTTCATATGGACGACTCGGTCACCTGGCAAATACTTGTCTTTTCAACCTAATCCAAGGTGGTCCCAACCAACCCCAAGTCAACCCTGCTCAAGCTCGTTTACCGTCTGGTACTTGGTACAACTACGGTGAGACGAGCTATTTCAGGAACAAGTAATCAAAGATTGTCAACGCAAATCCAACTCCTGGATGAGTATTTGGCTGATTAGAAGAAGCTGCTACTTTAAATAATTTGTATCTGTTGCTTTTGTTTCTTTTGTTGAACTCGGAAACAATGTGATCAGTTTATGAATAAATTGTTGTTCATAATTCTGATGTACAAGTGTAGTTACATATGTGTATGGCAATTCCCTATGATACCTACATCAAAGAACTATGTTCTTCACAAGCTACTCTTGTGATTCTCCCTTTCAAGTGATCGCTCATGATTTCCTCGAAAAATTTTAAGTACTCGTTTCACTCTAAGAAACGAAGTACATGAAATGAAGTGACATTATGAGTAATCGTGCTTTTCGCACATCTGTGCCTTTGAATCATTGGTTAGATAACTAAGGGTATTTTCAAATCTCATACCCATTACGTTCTGATTTTTCAACATGCATAACATAAGTTTTCAAAACAACCTCCATGATTTCAAAAACATTGTCTATGTTTTCAAAAACAACCTCCATGATTTCAAAAACATTGTCTATGTTTTCAAAAAAAAAAAAAACAACCTCCATGATTTCAAAAACATTGTCTATGTTTTCAAAAACAACCTTCATGGTTTCAAAATGTTATTAATACAGTATAATTACTTATATCAAGTGCATGATTTCAAAAGCATCATTCATGTTTTCAAAAACCTTATACATAATTTCAAAATTCATCTCGCATGATTTTAAAACATTTTTATAAATATACCTACCTAATACACCTACTTTATGATTTCAAAAGTATTTTACATAAGGTTTCAAAAACATTGAACACATTTTTTTAAGAACCCCATGCATAGTTTTCAAAAATATTCTCCTCATACATTGACTTAATCTTCAAATTCCGCTCCATATGTCGCCTTGACATATCCAGCATCTCAACTTCATAAGCATTTTTACTTCATGTTTTGACTTAAGCACATCCAGTTCAAGGTTTCAAAACATCTTCAACTTCTAAAATACATATGGGATCTTTTTATCTTCACATTAGACCCTTAATTGGATTCCTTGTGTACTTTAATTGGATTCCTTGTGTACTTTAATTCGAACATATCGGTTCCTTTTAATCGAAATTGAATTTTCTTTTTAAAAATCTTTCCATCTTTATAGTTAGATTCTTGGAAATATTTAAAGCACCAATCAAAATCCACTGATTGGATACCTGGTGTGCTTTGAATACATGTGCACAGTTAGCAGAACAAATTAACAAAATGATAACAAATCTAAAATCAAGTTAAACAATTATGTGATTATGTGTTTATGCATTTTGTGTTTTCTTTTATGCATTTTTGTGTTTTTGTATACTCTGGATATTCGTTATCCAAATCCTCGTAGAATCTTTCATATCTTCATATGAGGGATTCGTAGAAGGATATTAAAAAGGTACTACCTTAAATCCTTATTGGGCTTCTACATGATAGTTAAGACCCTTGGATTATATAGTGCCACTCCATGATTCATAAGAGACCCTTTTAGTGTTCTAGTAAAAAAGATTGATTTAGAATCTGGTTAAAAATGACATGTGGTGATGTAGCTGAACAGACTCCTTGGTAGTCTATTTAAATCATTTAATGATTTAATTAAAAGGACCCAATGCTGGTCTAGTCACAATCATCACAAGTTCGTTCATTATTTTCTTCCCATACACATTATAAAATACACTGTGTGGACTATGCAAGGAATTACGTAATTATGGATGCATACATAATTATAAAAATTCAGTGCACGGAAACCACAGTAAGATTTTTCATGTGTAAGAACCTATAGTGGCAAAAATAACGAAATGTAAACAATGTAATAGAGGTACGGTGGACGCACCAATAACGCTTTATATATTTGTATATAAGTGTCCCTCTCACATTGCAAGCATGATGTTATTTAAAGTTACTAGAAGTTCAAGACTCTAACCAGTATTGTTGAATCTTTTCAACTTCATATTTCAAACTCTCACAAGTTTCCTCTAAAATAAATTTCGGGACGAAATTTCCTGAAGTAGGGGAGACTGTGACACCTGTGTTACTTCAAACATCGAACAAATACCAAACCAATGAAATATTGTATTTCATACTTGGGATTTGTATAAATATGTGTATCATTTGCACATATCAACTCTTGTTCGATTTCGGGCACTAAATCGCTTTCTGGAAGGTTATACGCGCCCTGATGCGTAAATATAACCAGTTTAATGAAACAAACACTCCGGAACAGTGACATATGCTTAACATACCTTAAATAACCTTTACATAACTTAGAAATATGTTTTGAAGGCTTTGGTATGTCAAAATCGAGTCTATTCGCTTACAGGGACTAAATTCGACAAACTGCGAAAGTATGCCGACTTGAACTGTAACGGACATTCTGGAACTTGGCCATAAGTTAAACACACCCTAAATATCCTTTACATAGCTTAGAGATAGGCTTTGAGGGGTTCGGTGTGCTAAAATAAACTTTATGATCAATAGGGACTAAAAGCGTCAAAAAGTGCATAAGTTTGCATTTTTGCGCATATCTTACGTTCTGAATATATTCGGACATCCAAAAATTTATGTAATCATTAAAATATTTTATTTTAATGATTGGCTTGATAAAATTCCATTCGTCGCGTAATTTGGATCGTTTTTGCGTTCATTACGACTTCCGTCGTAATTAACCGAACAACGCAACCGTACGACCAAATGAGCCGACATCCGAGATGTTTTTGAGCATGTTTTGAGTTCCCTATACTTTAACTTCATTTTAGAGCCTTGAAATGAGGTTAACGGGGTTCAAACGCATCGAAAAAGGCCTTAAACACGTGCAGGGACCAAAACTGTCATTTTTGAAACTTTGATGTATCTGGCACATGCTAGTGCCGCGCGAGCACCAATGCCTATCCCCATGGCGCTACGCAAGTGAGTGATCTGGGCAGAAACTCCATTTTTGGAACACAAGTTCCATTTTCAGCACTTCTCTTGAAGTTCAGGGGCTATTTTGTAACATTTTCAAAACCGTTTGCTGGTTTTGGGGCACCCCTAGTATCCCAAAACCATGGGCCACATGTGTACGGTCCAGATCAAAGCACGTTTTAAGATGAACGATCTTAACGGTTCTTGATTCTCTATAAATAGCAACACCCACTTCATTTCATGCTCACTCAAAATTTGATCTAAGATGCTCTAAGTTGAAGCCTTTGCTTCATACCTGAGCTACTCGGGTCAAGATTTTGCTTGCGGGGACCTTCTGTAAGTATTCTTTCGTTCTTTTCATTCGTTTTAGCTTAAAAATCAAACTGCGTTTGACTTTCTGCATTGACCAGTTTATGATCAATGCGAAGTTCATTTGAACTTCATAACGTGAGCGTAATCACGATGGTTATAGTCCCTAGTGACTATGCCTACTGATTACCACGTTATCTAGGCTCAGTGACGAGTCGTAGTTTCGGCCAAAATACGTGTTCTTGCGTATTTTGTAACCAAACTACTTTTGGGTATCAAGACCCTTTGTCTTGACATCAAACCTGTTTTCAAACCTCATTAAACATGTTTTAACATGTTTAGGTTTAGTGCTTATGTAGGGTCGTAAGGTAAGCGGTCTAAACAACCGCTTATACTTTCGAACCCGCCCCGTTTGGTCGATCATTAGGATCCGACCAAACACTTTAGGTGACCATAGTTGTATAGGGAATAACCTTCCGAGGTCATACCTTATGGTCACTACGTTTAGTTAGTTGTATGATAGGTGGTTTATATGCCTTAGGAAAATTACCAAAATACCCTTTTTAAGCATAAATTCATTTTAAGCATATGTAACCTAAATTTTGACATCTAAACTGATTAGGTAACTATATTAGACATGTTAAGGCATATTCTACTTGTCATAGGACTAGTTAAGCGGTCCGAAAGCGTTTTACGCGAACGACGCGTTAAAGTAGCATAAGCTACCTAAACGGGTCGTAATGGGTCGTAAGCACTTAGGTTAGGTTTCATTTTAGTATGTGGGCTTTGTTAAACCATATCATATGAGTTCCAATACTCATTTGGTTTAAGAAACCCCATACTATCAAATCTCCCGATTCAGGTCCGGTTATTTATGTAGTTATTTATATAGGGTGCGTTTAATTCCGTGATCCCTTTAGCTTTGCTTGGTTATTGTTCAAGACTTCTAAGCACCCTCAAGTGAGTACATAAACCCCTCTTTTACTGTTTTCAACTGTTTTGGGGTGAAACACATGTGCCTACTTGTTATTTTCATGCTTTCCATGTTTTCATATCATATACTTGCTATGTTCATTAGTACACTATTAGTACATGATTTCATTATGTTTTGCTATGTATGTTTACTTAACATGCTAGAACATTGTTTTGCATTACATTTCTTTTGCTATGTATGTTTACTTAACATGCTAGCACATTGTTTTACATGACTTTTTCTGCTTTGTATGTTAACTTAGCATACTTAGTACATTGTTTTACATTGCATCTCTGTTGCATATGTTCTCGTAACATGTGGACACATTGTTTTATATCTCTACCTTGTATGTTCACTTAGCATACTAGGTACATTATTTTCATAAAAATGCTTACATTTGGTATGATATTTGGTTTGTTTAACGAGTCTTTATTACATTCATTAACACCGATCTTGCCGCTCGGTAGTAGGTAGTGGTACCATAGGACTTGACAAATCCCGTTCCTAAAATCCTAGGTTTGTTTGGGTGGAAGGAATGACTGAATCCGAAAACATTTTTCTTTGATAATTTTCACTCTAAGGTTATCCGTCTGTCTCAAGGCTTGAATGTAGGCGTTTAACATTACCGTATAAATGGTTGT
The DNA here is from genome assembly GCA_030545235.1 of Helianthus tuberosus. NCBI lineage: Eukaryota > Viridiplantae > Streptophyta > Magnoliopsida > Asterales > Asteraceae > Helianthus > Helianthus tuberosus. The sequence continues at coordinate 32,332 of JARYGA010005858.1, forward strand.
ATCAGTAAAGCATGCATTATCTTACAAAACATAACTTTTGATTATATTTTATCAAATGCATTGTTTTGTACATTACTTTCTTATAGGGTTGAATAAATGCTTTTAATCAATTAATGCTTTTATTCACTATACATAACATTTGTTTACACATTACATAATTTACATTTGATGGTTTTTACATAAACATATGACTATACATAAACACTTTTACATTAATGGTTTGTTTGGTAAGTGATTTAAATAACGAGGTGTGTGTAATAAGATAAAAGCATGGTGGATACGCCGCTGGTACTTCCTATATATAAGTGCTTTTATAGTATTACATATCATAGCGTTACTTAAACCATTTCAATATTTGACATATTACATTTTACACAAATGACATATTTTCACTAAACAATTGTTTTACAAAACAACTTATTTTATACATACTCATTTTTACTTGGTTATTCATTTAACCTTACATTACTCTTTTAAATATCATCTACTTTATCATCGCTTTTCAAATGATTTATAAAACAAAACATTTTAAAAGGATCATGACTGACTTTTGTCAAACAACCTTTTTTCTAAACTTATAAGTCATGAATCCTATTTTCGCAAAACCTATGTATCTCACAGGCATTTTTATGCTGACGTACCTATTTTCACTTGTGTTTCAGGATATGATGCATAGGATTTATCAAGATACACTTAGGCGAACTTTGGCCTTAGCGACAATAAAAGATGCAAGACTAGTTAATTATGTTATACTTCTTTGTTTGTTAAGATATTGTAACTCTTTTAATCAATAAAACAAAATTTCAATTGTCCATGTGTTATGAAACATGATTCTGTTACAACACTCCCCGACGATTCCGCCACGTTTTGTTGTTTTACGTGGTCGAGGTGTGACAGATCGGGTGGTCATCCGATCGGATGGTCATCCGATCGGGTGGTTATCCGATCGGATTGCCACTCGGCCAATCCATCTTTCCCGTGATTCTGTTTTTGCGCGTTAGATCAAGCGTTGCGTTGCGTATTTATTGGGTAATAGCATAAATAGTATAACTTAGACAATAGTACCAAAGTTTCCAAAGTTTCATAGTTTCTGCCACTGACAAGACTCCAGTCCCTCGTTCAACCAAGTGTCAAGTTTCACGAGCCTCAAGAGTCAAGCACCAAAGTATATAGATTTAGACACTTCAAGCATATAGAGATAGGCATTCCAAGTATATAGAATTAGGCTTTCCAAACATATAGAATTAGACATTTCAAGTATATAGAATTAGGCATTCCAAGTATATAGAATTAGGCTTTCCAAACATATAGAATTAGACATTTCAAGTATATAGAATCAGGCATTCCAAGTATATAGAATTAGGCTTTCCAAACATATAGAATTAGATATTTCAAGTATATGGCATATGACGTAGAATTAAGTATCAAAGTTTTAATGATTACATAGTTCAGGGGTCAAGTTTGACAATAGTCAAGTCCAGGGACTAAACTTGCCAAAAGTCTAAAGTTGAGGGACGCAGGGCGTTACAGTCTCCCTTCCTTTAGGAGATTTCGTCCCTGAAATCTTAGAGGACGACTGCTCGAAGAGCTGCGGATACTTGGCCTTCATCTCACTTTTCAATTCCCAAGTGAATTCGGCGCCACACTTTCCTTCCCATCGAACCTTGACAATGGGAATTTTGCTGTGCCTCAACCGCTTGACTCCTTGATCCATGATTTCAACCGGTTTCTCCACGAAGTGTACAACTTCGTTTATTTGCAAGTCTTCGAGGGGAACCTGCAGTTCCTCACCGGCTAGGCATTTTCGTAGATTGGATACATGGAATACTGGATGCATGTTGTTTAGCTCTTCTGGTAGGTCGAGTCTGTACGCTACCTTGCCAATCCTTTCAAGTATCTTGAAAGGACCCACATAGCGAGGAGCGAGCTTTCCCTTCTTGCCAAAACGAACTACACCCTTCCAGGGAGATACCTTGAGAAGGACTCGGTCACCAACATTAAATTCCAGAGGCTTACGCCTGTTATCAGCATAGCTCTTTTGTCTGCTCCTAGCCTTGATCAAGTTATCACGGATCTGAAGAATCTTATCCGTAGTCTCTTGAATGATTTCAGGGCCAGTAAACTGCTTGTCACCAACCTCATGCCAGCTGAGAGGAGATCGGCACTTGCGGCCATACAAAGCTTCATAAGGAGCCATCTGAATACTGGAATGATAGCTGTTGTTGTACGAGAACTCAATCAATGGTAAATGTACATTCTAGTTACCACCAAAGTCGATGACATAAGAACGGAGCATATCCTCCAGGGTCTGAATAGTACGCTCGGTCTGTCCATCCGTTTGAGGATGAAAGGCCGTGCTAAGATTCAAATGAGTACCCATAGCGGATTGAAAGGTTTGCCAAAGATGTGAAGTAAAACGACCATCACGGTCCGAGATTATGTCAAGAGGTATGCCATGACAACAAATAATTTCATTAGTATAGATCTGGGCAAGTTTCTCCACTCTGTAATCTTCACGAATAGGAAGAAAGTGGGTGGATTTGGTCAAACGATCGATTATCACCCAGATACTATCGTGTCCAGAAGGTGTTCGAGGTAGCTTGGTAATGAAGTCCATAGCGATGCTATCCCATTTCCAAACTAGGATTTTGGGTTATTCTACGAGTCCTGAGGGGCGTTGATGTTCAGCCTTAACTTTCGCACAAGTGAGGCATTTAGAAACATATACAGCAATGTCCCTTTTCATGCCAGGCCACCAATAAGTTGTACGCATATCATGGTACATCTTATCGGCGCCCGGATGGATGGAGTAATGGGATTTGTGGGCCTCCTTCATAAAAAGCTCACGGAGATTATCGCGATCCGGCACCCAGATGCGATTGAGGTAATATTGTAGTCCATTAGGTTTAGTTTCAAGCTGATCAATTCTGGCGCCATGGATTTCTTCTTCTAGACTTCCTTCATTTGCCGATGAATACTGGGCGTCACGAATACATGCATGGAGATCATTGGACATACGAATAGCATTCACATGATTTTTACGACTAAGAGCATCGGCCACTACATTCGCCTTGCCAGGATGGTAGCGAATTTCGCAGTCGTAGTCATTAAGCAATTCCACCCATTGCCTCTGTCGCATGTTCAATTCTTTTTGGTCGAAGATATGTTGAAGACTTCTATGGTCAGTGAAAACCATACACTTAGTACCATACAAGTAGTGTTGCCATATCTTTAACGCAAACACAACTGCACCAAGCTCCAGATGGTGAGTAGTATAGTTTTTCTCATGCATTTTGAGTTGATGAGAAGCATAAGCAATAACCTTTTCCTGCTGCATGAGCACACAACCCAATCCATGGTTTGAGGCATTGCAATATACCACAAAATTATTATTCCCATCAGGGAGAGTAAGAACAGGGGCATTACACAAAAGAGTCTTAAGAGTTTGAAAAGATTTCTCTTGTTCGGGACCCCAGACAAAAGGTCTCTCTTTCTGAGTCAAAGAAGTGAGAGGTACAACGATCTTAGAGAAGTCCGAGATGAATCGGCGGTAATAGCCTGCCAATCCTAGGAAGGAACGAATCTTAGATGCAGATTTAGGCGTACTCCAATTCTTCACAGCTTCGATTTTAGATGAGTCAACATGAATACCTTGCTTACTAACGACGTGACCAAGAAATTGTTCTTCGTTAATCCAAAATTCACACTTAGAAAATTTAGCATACAAACGTTCACCACGTAAGAGTTCAAGCATTAAGCGTAGATGACGAGCATGATCAACTTTAGTTTTAGAGTAAATTAGAATATCATCAATAAAGACTATCACAAAACGATCCAAATAGGGCTTGCAAACACGATTCATGAGATCCATGAACAGAGCGGGTGCGTTGGTCAATCCAAAAGGCATGACCACGAACTCGTAGTGTCCATAACGAGTACGAAATGCGGTTTTGGGCACATCATCTTCGAGAACATGAAGCTGGTGGTAACCAGAACGAAGATCGATTTTTGAGAAACGGGACACGCCTTGTAGTTGGTCAAATAGATCATCGATGCGGGGAAGGGGATAACGATTCTTAATGGTAAGCTTATTAAGTTCACGGTAGTCGATACACATATGGAATGAACCATCTTTCTTCTTGACGAACAACACGGGAGCACCCCATGGCGAGGTACTTGGACGAATAAATCCCTTGTCGAGTAGTTCTTGAAGTTGATTAGATAACTCTTGCATCTCAGAAGGTGCAAGACGATACGGGTCCTTGGCGACAGGAGTCGCACCAGGTATGAGATCAATACGAAAATCGACGGTCCAAGGAGGTGGAAGACCAGGTAGATCTTCAGGAAAGACATCGGGGAAATCACACACCACCGGAACATCGCTTATGTTCTCCCCCTTGCTCTTTTGCTCCACCACGTGGGCTAAGAAAGCAAGGTTCTGTTTACGTAAGCACCTGCTCGCTTGTGTGCATGACATCAGCCTCAGTCCTTTCGAAGGTCGGTCTCCATAAACATGCAAGGTGTCACCTGACGGTAGAGGTAAACGAACAAACTTCTCGTGACAAGCAATCTCGGTATGGTTCTTACGCACCAATCCATACCGATAATGACATCAAAACTACCCAATTGCATGGGTATTAGATCAATAGTAAACACGTGGTCGTTAAGAATCAAGGAACAACCACGGAGGATAGAATCAACTAGAATAGACTTCCCATTGGTAATCTCTACCAAAAACGACTTAGGTAACATCGAGCGTGCACAGTTTAGCAATGATTCAAATTCTACGGACACAAAGCTTCTGTCGGCACCAGTATCAAATAGTATCGAAGCATAAAGGTTATTCACAAGAAACGTACCATTCACGACATCGTTGTCATTACGAGCCTGATTAGCATTGAGATTGAAAGCTCATCCACGAGCGGCTGGCTGCTGGTCCTGGTTCAGCTAAGAACACTAGTTACAAAGATGAGTAGTATCTCCACATTTGTAGCATGCACGAACAGCGTTGACTGGCTTTGGGTTCTGAGGAGGAGCTGGGAGAGCTGGTATAGCTGCCTGAGTTGGGGCTTACTGAGCTTGCTGAGTTGGGTTAGCTTGATGAAAGTAGGGAGTCGTGTGACCATAACGATTGCAGTTGGTGTACAAACGACATGCTGAAGCAACAGGATGATGAAAATTACAAGTGGTACACTTGGGGTAAGACCCAGTGTACTGTTTCTTAACATCAGGGGTAGCAGTGTTCTGAGCGGTAGCAGTAGGAGCAGGCTTAGCAGCAGGGTTCGCAGTAGGAAGAATAGCATTGCATCCTGAACCCTGAGACTTTCGCCTCTTGTTCTTGCTGCCACTTGGCTGCTGGGTAACTTGATGTGCAGACTTGGAGGGAGTAGGGTTAGCAAACTGCTTATCACGAACGCGATTGTTGTTAAGACTGGCTACAAGACGGTAGACTTCCTCAATGTTTCCAAGTTGAGTTGCTTCAATAGAATCACGCATAGCAGGAGGTAGACCATTGAGATACTTGAATCGGGTAGTATAAGCCAGATTATCATCACCAATCTGCTTCAGGTGCCAGAACTCTTCTTCAAGCTTCAGTTGTTCATGAGGAGGGCAGAATTCTAGCATCATTAATTCTGGCACCTAAGCCCATGGAAATAGGCTTCTTCATTCGAGTGGATGTTTCTCTCATTTGTCCACCACTCCAATGCTCTACCTTGAAACATTCCAGTCGCACTCCTAGTCTTTAGATGATCTGGGCATTCGCTGTTAATGAAGGTAGCCTCGATGCTGTCAAACCACTCGAGCATAGCAGTCACCCCATCACCGCCTGTGAAAGACTTAGGGTTGCAAGAGATGAAATGCTTATAGGTGAACTTGGTAGACTTTTCTTTCTCCATTTTAGAATCAACAGATGAGGGAGGAGTGTTCGATCCCTGGATCTCAGAGATGATCTTTGGCACGACTCGAGCGATCTGATCGGCCATGAAGGACATCATCTTTTTCTGAGACTTTTCACTAGATCTCTTGAGAGTGTCGGAGAGCTTTCGAGAAGACATCCTAAAGATCCAATAAGAGGATCATTAAGTCTAGATTAATATAGATTCACACATGATAGACTAAGACTCAAGATTCACACAGATACCGCAACCCACGACCTTCGCATGGCACGTTGTATGAAGTTTGGCGATGCGTCAGAAACGCTTATATATAGGAAGTACCAGCGGCGTATCCACCACGCTTCAGGCACAATCGCTTCTTTCTCGTATGTGGTGTCATGTTACGTGTCGTAAAACACACTCTTCATCATAGATTCACATAGACTACTCCAATAGTTTCAAATAGATTCCAATAGCTTCCATAGATTCAATAGATTCATAGATTCCAATAGATTCAATAGATTCATAGATTCATGTTAACAATCCTACCAACAATGAAATCCCGCATGGCACGTGCTACGAAAGTTCAACAACATGACGGAAGCACTTATATATAGGAAGTACCAGCGGCGTATCCACCATGCTTCAATCATGCCGTGTCCCTCTCATCATCGGTGTCACGCTTCGTTAACCACAACATTTCACAACATAGATTACCTAAATAGATTCAATATAGACTAACCAAACAGATTCATCATAGATTAACCAAATAGATTCCACAACTTCAACCCGAGCCTACAAAACTCTGAACTTCACATAGCGCGTGGTACAAAGACTTGGTATCATGCCAGAAACACTTATATATAGGAAGTACCAGTGGCGTATCCACCATGCTTCGGACATGCCACGTCATCCTCGTCTTCGGCGCTAGGCTACGTTTCGCATTTTGTTTCTCAAAACAACACATACTTAGATCACACGTAGATTACGCTAGAGTATACATAGATTACACATATATTCCTCATAGATTACTCAAGTAGTTTCCCATGGATTAGATTTCATCAACTTATCAGCGGTCTGCAAAAACACCAAGTTTCGCATGGCACTTAGTACGAAAGTTGGTAACATGTCTGAAACACTTATATATAGGAAGTACTAGTAGCGTACCCACCATGCTTCAGACATGCCACTTCTCCCTCGTGTTTCCATGCCATGTTACATTTAGTGCCTCACAACCACAACAATACATAGATTCATCAAATAGGTTCACATAGTATCATAGTCGATCAAGATTCCCACATAGGCTATCATGATAGAATAGAGCTTCATAAATTTAGTTGATCCTGAGATTAGAGTTAACGTTTTAGATTGCGGATATACGTGCGATTCGTGAGAAAGTCTCAAAATAAATGAAGAATTAAGATAAACGAAGAATTAAGTCTAAAACCACATGTAAAAATCGAGATAACATAAAAGACAGCCTCATAAAACATAGATTGTTCCAGGTAGAAGAACGGCGACTAACCAAAGTGATTCGAACCCCTTTTGAATTGAGGTAACACGTCGTGACTTACTTAGACAAATACGTCATCGATGTTAGGCCTACGATATTCGTCCTTTTGGTCATTCCACATTCCTAATTGAATGGAAGTTTTGAGACTTTGGCGAGACATGAAATCATCAAGGAGTGGGACTAGTTATCAAGGTCTGAGTTTCACCTCTAACTTGACAACATTGTACCCTGATAGCGTTGGAACTTATCCGCAGACTAGACCTACTAGGATAATATGGAGATTTTCCCATCAAGGTTCGGATGTCACTCATGTCTTGAGGGCAAATCTTGTGCAAAATACAAACACCGATTAACAGTGTTTTCAAAGTATCAAGTGTTTATTTTGTCTGCCTTAGGAAAGGCATGTAAGTTTAGCAGGGAAATGTGCTGCTAGGAAGCAGATACGGTAGAATGCATAAGTCTTAAACAACAAACAAGAGTCAAGATTCCTAGAACTATAGACTAGGGAAAGTATTCCTACTTATCCTAATTCCCTATAGTTATGGCTCTGATACCAATCTGTCACACCCCAACCGATGGCGGAAACATCGGAGTGCGAGCGCTAGGCGTTCAGATTGCTCATGAAATTTCCATAACACTAAAGTTTCAATATAGATTAATAGATTTCATGAAAAATTGTCTAACAGCACAACCATATTAAAATAACCACAAGTTTCGACAAACATCAAGTATCGAACAGTGTTCATAGACTAAGTTAACTAGGTGAGTTTCTAAGCTTCATCCTAGTTTGATTCCATGTTTTCAGCATCCTATCAGCCTGCAACATGTATTAAGATAAAGTCAGTACAAAAATGTACCGGCGAGTATACAAGTTTGGATAATAGCATAATAGATTAAAACAACTCATATCCATAATGTAAGTAATAAAAATAGCTTCAGCCGTGCTAGTGTCACAGTCCAAGCAATGATAGCCCAAGTATCCCGATGCTTTGGTGTTTACCCAAGACTCAAGGTAAACTAGAACCTCCTAACAATACCCCCCCGAGAATAATGGGAGAGGTGCACCTCCTATAGCGCTACTATTGTTAAGGCGGAACTACACACCTTGGATTAAACGTCACATAGCACAAATAGAATACTAGAATGCACAAGTTTTCACATACACGTAGGATAGAGTTTAGCTTGCAAAAGTATCAAGTTTCGTAGTTTATAGAATATATGTCACATCCCAAAGTTTAAAGTAAAAAGGGATCGAGTACACTCACAGTGATTGCTTAACAGTTACACTGTTATTGGATCAAAGGGAGCTCTCTTAGAATTAGCCTGATAGATCACAATAGATAAGAGGTGGGCAGAATAACGAGATTACGCAAAGTGTTGGAACAGTCACTGGATCGGATGGTTGTTCGATCGGATTGCCAGTCGATCGAGTGGCTAATGTGAGAGGGAACAGATGACTACCTGATCGGATGGCCGTCTGATCGGGTGGTTACTCGATCCAAGTATCAAGTTTAGTGTGTTGGTCACCTCGAACGGATGGCAGCTCGATCGGATGGCTATCCGATCGAGTTGTCACTCGATTGAGATTTCCAAAGTTCCAAGTTTCTTGAAAAGGTTCTAAGTCCTGAGTGCTAGACAACTGTTACCCGATCGAGTGGCTGCCCGATCAGATGGTCATCCGATCGGATTGTCACTCGATCGAGTGATCCTTGTCCCGTTTGTAATTTTGTGAAATTTCTTAGTTTCTAGATTAACGAGGATGGCATAGGTCGTACTGCGACAATGGTAAACTCACTGTCTTATAGCCGTTCTGATCGGATGGGAATCACCCCTGTTCGGTCAGTCGTCTGTTTACAACGGTTTATGTTGGAATCCGTTCCATGGTCGTTTCCTCCGGCAAGAATCCGTTTCCAAACCTACTCTAGACTACCCATCAAGTCTACAGTCCGTTTATGCCCGGATTTCACCGTTCTATGTAAAAGTTCAAGAAAGTTGAAGATAAACATAGGATTTTATCTTGAAAAGTGTAGATCTAGTTATAGATTTAGTGTAAAATGCATGAAATTTCTTAGATCTAAGCTGGATTCTACTAGGAATGACCTCATATAGTAGTTGGTATAACCACTACTGATGACATCATCCTTAAGAACTCTGATCTTAACGATTTCAATGGTGAATCTCGTAGAGGATGTTGTGTAGATCAAGAAAGTATAAGGATCTAGTGTAAAACATACCGAAATAGTGGAGAAATCGAAGGAATAGGGTGTTCATGCGTCTGAGTCGAGCAGGGCTGTCACATCAGTGAAGGACTGATGTGACAGCTCCTATTTATAGTGTGAAGTGGGTGAGGAGGGATAGTGTGCACGGATCGGGTGGCAACTCAATCGAGTGGCCATCCGATCGGATAGTCATCCGATCGGGTGGTCATCCGATCGGATAGTCATCCGATCGGGTGGTCATCCGATCGGATTGCCACTCGGCCAATCCATCTTTCTCGTGTTTCCGTTTTTGTGCGTTAGATCAAGCGTTGCGTTGCGTATTTATTGGGTAATAGCATAAATAGTATAACTTAGACAGTAATACCAAAGTTTCCAAAGTTTCATAGTTTCCGCCAGTGACAAGACTCCAGTCCCTCGTTCAACCAAGTCTCAAGTTTCATGAGCCTCAAGAGTCAAGCACCAAAGTATATAGATTTAGACACTTCAAGCATATAAAATTAGGCATTCCAAGTATATAGAATTAGGCTTTCCAAACATATAGAATTAGACATTTCAAGTATATAGAATTAGGCATTCCAAGTATATAGAATTAGGCTTTCCAAATATATAGAATTAGACATTTCAAGTTTATAGAATTAGGCATTCCAAGTATATAGAATTAGGCTTTTCAAACATATAGAATTAGCTATTTCAAGTATATGGCATATGACGTAGAATTCACCAAGTATCAAAGTTTTAATGATTACACAATTCAGGGGTCAATATTGACAATAGGGAAGTCCAGGGACTAAACTTGCCAAAAGTCTAAAGTTGAGGGACGCAGGGTATTCTAAAGTTGAGGGACGCAGGGTATTCCAAACTGATAAAGTGAGAACCATTATCACAGATTATCTCAGCTGGTACCCCAAACCTAGTCAGGATATTCCTCTTTATGAAGGATACTACTTCTTGGTCTCTGACTTGAACAAATGCCTCACTTCAACCCACTTGGAGAAATAATATGTCATTGCCAACATAAAAACCTTTCCTCCCTGAGCTTTTGGCAATTTTCTCACTATGTCCATACCCCATTTCATGAATGGCCAAGGGGAAGCAATAGGATATAGTGGTTCAACAGGTTGGTGCAGTATATTGCTGTCCCTTTGAAATGCATCACATCTTTGAGCATATTCTGCAACATCTTTCCTCATCGTCGGCCAATAGTATCTTGTTCTTAACACCTTTGAGAATAATGATCTGCCCCCAGTATGGTTACCACAAATCCCTTCGTGTATATCCTAAAGCACTTCCTTAGTTTCAGGATCCTCCAAGCACCTCAGGTATGGTCCTGCAAGAGACTTCTTATATAAAACATTATTTATAATAGTGAACCGGGATACCTTCATCTTGAAAGCCTTAGGATTCTCGTCCTTTGGGTTATGTCCTTCTTTGAGATATTTCATGATTGGGGCCGTCCAAGACTTAGGATCCTCCTCAGGATACTCATTATCAGGATCCTGGATACTTGCTACTTGCTTATCCTGGGACTTGAAAAGGTCCACCACAGGATATAGGATATGTAGTATTGGTATTTGAGTTCCCTTCGGTATTCTGACTGAAGATCCTAAGTTTGCCAAGGCATTTGTTTCAGCATTATCCTCTCATGGTACCTGTTCAAGTGTAAAAACATCGAAATATCCTTCTAACTTTTTGAGAATTTCAAGATACTCGATTAACTTTTCACCTTTGACTGCATATGATCCATTAAAATGGTTAGTAATTAACAAGGAATCAACATATACTTGCAATCTTTTAATATTCATACTCATGGCTAATTCTAATCCCGTAATCAAAGCTTCATATTCTGCTTCATTATTAGTGGCAGGAAATTCACACCTAATAGCCTGGGGTAATATGTCCCCCTGTGGTGATTTTAGTAGTATACCTAATCCTACACCTTTTACATTAGAAGCACCGTCAGTATATAATGTCCAGGATTCTAAGGTTTCTTCTAGTTGTTGCACTTCTAGGTCTACTTCACTTTGGATATCGCTACTGAAATCAGCCACAAAGTCTACTAGAGCCTGAGACTTTATAGCATTTCTAGGTTCATATACTAGATCATAGGCACTTAATTTTACGGACCATTTAGCCATTCTACCTGACATCTCAGCTTTTCTAAGTACATTCTTAATAGGATAATTAGTTTTAACATGAATCCTATGTGTCTCGAAATAATGTCTAAGCTTAGTTGATGCCATAACTAGGGTTAATATCAATTTTTCTAAGTGTGAATATCTAGTTTCAGCATCTAATAAACTTTTGCTAACATAATAAACAGGATACTGCTGACCTTCATGATCCTTTACCAAAACAACACCTACTGTGTTTTGGTCAAAAATCAAGCTAGGATAATGTAACCAAATCTTTTATTGTGAGGTGTGATGCTTGAATCAATGAACAAACGTATGAATAACTTGCAAAATGAAATGAACAAGTGACACAAGGATTTATACGAGGAAAAAGCCCTTGATCAAGAGTTGATCTCCGGCATAAAAAACCTCGGGTGATGGAAACTACCGATCACCAACTATAATTAAACAAATGATTGTTACAACTCGGGATGATAACAAGCTTGTTACAAGGATCACTATAGTGTAATGTGTATGAAATCGCCAATGAACTGTTGAGAGCTGTTTTGAGTGTGTGTGTTTGCTTAATTGTTCTAACTCAAGCTTGTTATCCCCTTTAAAAATAGAAATAACTTAAATAACTAACTATCCGCTAAATGTGCAAGCTCCCCACGACTTCTAAAACGGTTACCAAGCCATGCACGTGCGGAATATTGAGGGCATATTCCCCAAGAATATCGGCAAGACCAAGTCCAATGCATATACTCCTGCAAAACAAACTTAAACATAATGAAGGCAACCGTTAGTATAAGGATAACAATGAGGATCCTGGATCTTGATCCTGCAATGTCTTCTAAGGATCCTTAATTCAACCAGAATCGAGGATCCGTGATCCTAGCAGTACTTGAGGATCCGTGATCCTTAGGTTTAAAAAATCTATCCCTAACAATTGCCCCCAAAATATGAGGAGTAAAATGTAAATTAACGAGTCGTATTTTTGATCTTATCTCTAACTGACTAACGGATATATAGCCGTTAGAATCGAACTAGCCGTTGCTGATCACACGTCAGCGACATGACATCTTGCAGAACCATCATTATAAATTAGAGATAAGGATCGATAGGCATTTAAATTCGTGCGTTACTCCCTTTAAATCCTCATCCCAAGACCGATCAGGTATTTCTCTTCTCTTTCTCTCTTCATCTTCTTATTCCGATCTTCATCAAAATCTTTAGATCACAATGAAGCTACGATCCTCCCCTGCCAAGGATCACCAGAAAGATAGTCCTTTAAAAAGCCAAGGGATTATCAAAAATCCTTCGAAGGAACTCTGCTGCTTCACTGATCCGGAGATTGACCGGATTCGCCACTGTTTTCCGGCGGATACCGTCTTCAAGCCTTTTGACCCTACTGCCAAAAGCGACTCCGTTTCTGACACATGGGTTGCTTTTCCGGCTACCCCATTCCTGATACGATTCTCCTATCCCTTATCTGCCTTCACCCAATCCTTCTTTTCCCTCACCGGCATGTGCTATATCCAGGCAATACCAATGATGTGGAGAGTATTGTACACTTTAGAAAACATCATTGAGAAGGAAGGCATAGAGTTGGGAATGTCAGAACTGGCTGAACTGTATAACCTTGTGAGCCATGGTTCACACCGTTTCTTATTCAAACATAAACCTGGTGATGCACACCCAATCCTCAAGACCACAAAGAATGACACCAACTGGAAAAGGCGTTTCTTCTTTGTTAGGAGGGACTCTATCCCTGATGGGAAAGATCTCCCCAAAGAGTGGACCACCCATGGTAAGATAGAGGATCCTTATAGAAGGATCATAGGATGATTCTATTTCTGTTTAGGATAACTGATCCTTTTTTGTCTTTTTGTGCAGCTATCTCAGTCTCTCATATCATTCAATCACCTGCAACAAAAGAAAGGATCGCTGCTTTTTGGAGCCTTGATCCTGCAGTTAGATCATTCCAGGTAAACACAAAGGATTCACAAGAAGTATCCTCCGGTTCAGTCACAATGTCAAGTAAGTGTTTATTTTTACGTCTGATTAAATAGATTTAGATAAAGAATACTTATCTGTTATTTGTCCTTTGTAGGTGCTGGAAAATCCTCAAAGTCAGCCTCTCGCTTTAGCGTCACTGACCTTGATGTTGTCTCTGGCCGGTCCGGAAAGAAGAAATATGCTGCTAGCCCAAGCGTTCCAATCCCTAAGCCTGTCACCTCCAAGGGCAAGGGACAAAAGAAGAGAAAGTCCACCGAAGCTGATAATCTTGAAGGCCTGCCCCTCATCCGTCATCAGTTTGAAGAATACTTCACTGATGTAAGGATCCCTGATCCATAATTTTATCCTACCCATTTGAGGATAACTGATACTGAATTGAATCCTTCTTTCTTTGCAGAAATTCGCTGAGATCCAGATGCTCTTTGATGCGTATGTTGAAGAGGCTGAGCAGAAGGAGCTGGACTTCCAGAAGATCTTCCTGGCCAAGGATCAAACCATCTCTAACCTCGAGAAGGAGCTTAATTTGGCAAAAAAATAGGTGGTCATGGCCCAAATAACTGCTGATCGGGAGAAGAGAGAGGTGATGGAGGATGCCAAGCTCTCTGCTGCCATTGCTATGTACAAGACCAAACTGCAGATGGCCCAGGAAGCTCAGGATCCTAGCTTTGATAGGACCAACTGGGACCAGGAGGGTTGGAAGGCTAGGCTGGCTGAGCTGGTTAATGAAGAGGAGGCTACAAAGGTCTTGCTGCTTGAGGCAAGTGGCAGCGGGGCTAAGGATCAGGCTGGTGATGCTGGAACTGGAGGCGATGGTGATGGTGATGCAGCGAAGGTGTGAGCTGCAGAAATGGGTGAGGATGGATTTATCTAGACGCGGCCGGAGCCCATTTTTTATGGTTTGGTAGTTGTTTTTTGTTTGATGGTGTTTTTCTTGAACAATGCTGGTCTGTACTTAAACAATAGTTTTTAGGGTTGAGGATCATGGATCCTTGGACAATAGGTAGGATAATGGGTGGTGGATGGATCCTCTGTTTGGGGGATGTAACCACTTGTTATCCTATCGCCTTTATTTCCTGCACTTAGACCTTGTTAACATGGACACCCTTTGCTAACCCAAGTGGACGGGCCACGTTTTGCTGGTAGAAACTTGGGTTGGCAATTTTGACAACCTTTTAAGGGTTTAACTTTTGGTAAATAAAAACTTAATCTTTTGGCTATCTCATGTATTGTAATATTTGTGAATACTTTATCTTTCAATTGTTATGATATACTTTGTTTGAATTCATAAGTAAAGAATAAAAGTTTACTAGATTATGTCAAAAAGTTTAGGATATGATCAAGGATCAAATATCCTATAATCGATAAATTCAAAAGAGTAGTGTAACTTAAGGATCATGTGTCTTGTTATCAAAGAGTAAGGGTCACTTAGATAAATAAAAAATAAAATCAAAGTGATCAAGGATCATACCTGAGAATCCAAGTTAGGATCCTAAACCGTTAACATTTACAATCAGGATAACCAAAAAACAGACCTTAATAAAAGGTTAGGATCAAGGATCCTTAGCTGTTTAACTTCAAAAACCTGAAATGGAACACAACTTGGGACTAAGCCAATATAAGAGAAGAGTTAGCAACTAGGGACAAGCCCAACAATTTTGGGGACAAGCCCAAAAAACTAGGGACAAGCCCAAAAAACTAGGGACAAGCCCAAAAGATCTTGTGTAAACTATAGTATGGCCCTCATTGGTGACTATCCAAACTTAGTGACATGAAAATGCCAAAACCTTAGCTAACATGAAAACGTTAGAAACCTTAGGAACGGATGTATGGTACGTCTACCATTATACGTAGGATCCTGAATACAACCAGTACAATGAAATTGTCAGCCCCTAAAGCGAGTACTGGTCCCATTGCCTTGAACTGCATCCGGATCATCGTGCGCTGCTGGCGATACTGGGGACATGCCCAAAAACTGGGGACTAGCCCAAATAACTGGGGTCAAGCCCAAATAACTGGGGTTAAGCCTAACTAGAAACTTCTGTGGATACTTAATCCTTTGTTGAGGATATATTAACCTTTTGAAAAACTCAGAACTAAGTGAAAGAAGGATGAAGAATCCAGGATCCTTCTCCTTGTACATAAGATAATTAAAGAATTAAATAGATTAAGATTAGATCATTACCCGAATGAGGATCATCTATACTCTAAGGATCCTTCGAGGATATCGGCCATGAATGTTGCTAAGGATCCCGAATCCTTATCACATGAAGTATTTCTTCAACTGGACAGCATTCCAAGCTCTTGGTTGTAAATCACCTTCCATTATTAGCAATTAATATGCCCCCTCTCCTGCCTCAGCTTCAATCAGGTAGGGACCTTCCCACTTTGGTGCCAATTTTCCATCAGCAGGATTTGTGGTATTCTGAAATGCTTTCCTCAATACCATATCACCAACTTAGAACTTCCTAATCCTGACATTCTTATTGTAGGCTCCAGCCATCGTTTGTTAATAACTAGCCATCCTTATCCTTGCCAAATCCCTGAGTTCTTCTATGGTATCCAAGTCTTGAACCAAGTTTTCAGCATTTCCTTCAGGATCACGGATGCTTGTTCTTGCAGTAGGAACCACCATCTCTGTAGGGATCACTGATTCTGCTCCAATAATTAAAGAGAATGGAGTTTGGCCAATGGCATTCTTGGGAGTTGTCCTATCAGCCCATAGTACATAAGGTAGTTCTTCTGCCCACTTTCCTTTCTTGGATCCAAGCTTCTTCTTCAAGTTGTTGATGATGATCTTGTTAGATGATTCTGCTTGACCATTGGCTTGTGGGTGGACTAGTGTTGATGTTATCATCTTAATCCCCCAGCTGTCACAAAAGTTAGTAGTTCTACTCCCAATAAATTGGGATCCATTATCACAAAGAATTTAAGAAGGGATACCAAATCTAGTAATGATATTTCTTTTAATAAAGGATATCACTTCTTTTTTCCGACTTAAGCAAAGGCTTCAGCCTCTATCCACTTGGAGGAGTAATCAGTCATGGCAAGCATGAACACCTTTCCTCATACTGCCTTGGGAAGTTTACCAACTATATCCATTCCCCATCTCATGAATGGCCAAGAAGAGGATATAGGATGCAAGAGCTCTGCTGGTTGATGAAGGATATTACTATGTCTCTGACAAGGATCACACTTCTTGGCATAATCCACATCATCCTTCTTCATTGTAGGCCAATAGTATCTTGTCCTAAGGATCCTTGAGAACAATGCCCTGCCCCCAGTGTGGTTTCCACAATCTCCTTCATGAAAATCCTTTAGGACTTCTTGAATTTCAGGATCCTCTATGCACCTTAGATATGGACCTGCAAGAGATCGTTTATATAACATGTTATTCAATATTGTAAATTGAGATACCTTGATTTTGAAAGCCCTGGGTTTTCTCCTGTAGGAATCTCTCCATGTTGTATATATCTCATGATTGGAAGGATCCATGATCCTGAATGAGACTGTGCA
The DNA here is from genome assembly GCA_030545235.1 of Helianthus tuberosus. Taxonomy (NCBI): domain Eukaryota; kingdom Viridiplantae; phylum Streptophyta; class Magnoliopsida; order Asterales; family Asteraceae; genus Helianthus; species Helianthus tuberosus. Next base: position 49,583 of record JARYGA010005858.1, read on the forward strand.
CCATCACCAGGAACCATTGCAGAATCCTCTTCTATCTCCATAGTTATGCGATCCTCAATAGTAGGAGCGAAAATATGGATGATATGGATCTTTATATCCTCTGGAATTTTCAATGATGATCCTAGGTTGACCAATGCATCAGCTTCTGCATTTGATTCCCTGGGTACCTGTGTCAAACTAAAAGAAACAAAAGAGAGTGCCAATTCCTTGACTATCTCTAGGTATTTGATTAGCTTTTCACATTTAACAGCGTAGGATCCATTAAAGTGATTGGTAATTAATAGTGAGTCTACATGTACCTCAAGATACCTGATCCTCATATGCTTGGCAATTTGCAAACCAGCTATCAAGGCTTCATATTCAGCCTCATTATTAGTAGTTTGAAACTCACAAGCTATAGAGTGGGGTATTATGTCCCCCTGTGGCGATTTTAGTAGTATTCCAAGTCCTGTTCCTTTGACATTAGAGGCTCCATCAGTGAAGAGTATGTTCTCTTTGTAGATCACTACTGAAATCTGCCACAAAGTCAGCTAAGGCTTGGGATTTGATGGCAGTTCTTGGTTCATATCTTATATCATAAGCACTAAGCTTCACTGCCCGTTTAACCATCCTTCCTAACATTTCAGGTTTCCTGAGAACATTCTTAATTGGAAAATTGGTCTTAACAATAATGGCACGAGTTTCAAAATAATGTCTTAATTTAGTAGATGCCATAATCAAAGCAAGGATAAGTTTTTCTAAATGTGAATACCTGGATTCAGCATCAAGCAAACTTTTACTTACATAATAGACAGGATGTTGTGTACCTTCGTGATCCTTAACAAGGACTGCACTTACTGCTTTAGAGGATACCGCTAGATATAAGTATATTACATCCCCTTTTTCTGGTTTCATCAAGGCAAGAGCTGAGGATAGGTAATCCTTAAGGGCTTTGAGAGCATTTTCATGCTTTTCAGTCCATTCAAATTTCTTGTTCTTTCTCAAAATGTCATAGAATTCCTTGCACTTTTCAGATGACTTTGATATGAACCTATTCAAGGCTGCGATCCTCCCTGTCAACCTTTGCACATCCTTGGCATTGGCAGGAGATTTGATATTCACGATAGCCTTAATTTGCTCTGAACTTGCTTCTATGCCTCTTTTTGTTACCATGTAACCTAGGAACTTCCCTGCTTTAACACCAAAGTGACACTTTGAAGGATTCAGCTTCATATTGAATTTGTCAAGGATATTGAATGCTTCCTCCAAGTCTCTAAGGTGATCCTCAGCTCTCTTGGACTTAACCACCATGTTGTCTATATAGACTTCCATAGTGTGTCCAATTTGTTCCTTAAACATCATATTGACTAGCCTTTGATAAGTAGCACCTGCATTCCTTAGTCCAAATGGCATAGCAATATAATAATAGATTCCAGTTGGGGTCATAAAGGTTGTATCCTCTTGGTCAGATGGTTCCATTTGAATTTGTTGAAATCCAGATGAAGCATCCATAAAATTCAACAACTCATGACCCGCGGTAGCATCCACCATGGAGTCAATGTGGGGTAACGGGAAAGGATCCTTGGGACATGCCTTGTTTAAATAAGTGAAATAGACACATACCCTCCACTTTCCATTTTTCTTTTGAACAACAACCACATTGGCTAACCACCTTGGATACTTGACCTCTCTAATCATACCTGTTAGGGGTGGATTTCTAAATGATCGGTGATCCTCAATTGCTGTTGGGCTTAGTGATCCTTACTTCTGTTTCAATTGGTGATCCTCAGAAGTATTGCAGGATCAGGATCATGGATCATCATAAGGATCCTTGTACTAACGGTTGTCTACTTTGAATTCGAAACTGTTTTGTAGGAGTACCAGCTTGGACTTGGTTTTGGCGATATTCCTGGGGCATATTCTATGTTTATTCCGCACGTGCCTAGCAAAAAGTGGACGTTATGGAGTCGTGGAGGACGTGCACCATTTGCGGAATGTTAGTTAGTGTAGATATTTTCCATTTTTAAAGGGGTAGCGAGCTAATTAGAAAACACTTGGCTATTTTTGGCTACACACACACACTCTTACAACTGCTCTCACCAGCTCTCGTTAACTCACTGGGCGATTATACACTTTTTTACACAATACACTATAATGATCCTTGTACTTAGCTCGCTATCACCCGACGTTGTATTACATTTCTTGTTTAATTTGAGTTGGTGATCGGTAGTTTCCATCACCCGAGGTTTTTTATGCCGGAGATCATTCATTGATCAAGGGCTTTTTCCTCGTATAAATCTTCGTGTCATTCGTTCTTTACATTTCTTAGTGATCCTTATTGTTGTTCATCAATTCAAGCATCATACCTCACAACAGAAAGTTTGGTTGCATTATCATTGCTTCATTTTTGACCAAAACAGTTTGGCGCCCACCGTGGGGCAATTGGTGCTTCATTCCTAAGAAGATTCATATCTTTGCGGTCATTTCGGTTCATAATAACCAGGCAGATAGCTTCCTCAGTGAAGAACACTTCAAACTTGATGCCATCATTCAGTTCATCACAAGGCGTTCCTCCTTTGCCTCCACCACCTTCTGGATCCCAGAAGAATGCTGAGAATGCTGCGAAGAAACCAACCCCCGTTTTCACAAAACCACCAACTTCTTCTGTTTCAACTAATCCTACTACTAATGATCTTTACACTCTGATTTTGCAGATGAGGAATCATGCACAAGAGCAGGACAAAACCAACGAAAGGATCCTCCGGGAGATCGATGAGATCAAGAAACAGAAGAAATCAGTGGAGGATCATTCCCCTCTGATGCCAAGGTCGCTGAACTTCGACACTCCAGTCATAACTTCCCAACACTCAGCGGTTCCGGACGTGCAATTCTTGGGTGAATTACCAGGAAGGCGTTATGGAACAACAACTATGAGTCAGGCATTTGGTTCTCACTTCCAGCCTCAAGGATTCTCTTCTCAACCATCAGGATCCTCCTCTCAGCATCAGAGATACTTCACATCAGGAGGATATTTGGGAATGCATGCAGTTCAAGGATCCTCCCAGGTCCAAGGATCCTCCCAGGTCCAAGGATCCTCCCCGGCCCAAGGATCCTCTCTAGTCCAAGGATCCTTCCCGGTCCAAGGATCCTCCCTTGTCCCAGGATCCTCTCTGGTTCCAGGATCCCTTCAGATTCAAGGATCATCTCAACTTCAAGGATCCAACGTCCTCCAGGATCAAGGATTTTTGAGAAATATGCAGCCTCAGAGCTCAGACATTCATCAAGGAGACTTCATACCAATGCAGACCATTGCTCCGTCTGGTCCATCAATCATGCCAGAGTCTCGGCAATATGGATTCACATCCGCAATTCCAAACACGAATCCTGTGGGAGGTAACAATTTTAATAATTCATATAACACTAACCATGGCTCAATGCAGGATACAGGTATTAATCAGGCTATGGCTAGAGAGCTACATAAGCTTAAGGATATGATATCCAGTGTACCGGGAGTGGTTAAACCCATTCCTGAAATTGCAGATGGTAGCCATAGGATATCTCGTTTTGCACCACCCTTATGTGATGCTGAGATACCTAAAAGATTCCAGATACCATCCATGAAGCTGTATGATGGTTCAACGGATCCAGAGGAGCATGTAGCTCAGTACAGGGAGAGGATGGAGATCAATCCAATTCCTGAAAGGTTAAAAGAAGCATGTCTACGCAAGGGATTTGGATCCACACTCACAGGATCTGCTCTTAAATGGCTGCTAAGTCTTCCCCCTTACTCTATTACTTCATTTGCTAATCTAGTTAATTTGTTTAATAGCCAATTCTCTTGTAGTAGGAAATTTGAACGGTTAACTAGCGATCTATATAGGGTAACACAAGGTCAAAATGAATCACTTAGAGATTACATCACTAAGTTTAGTAAAGAATCCTTGGATATTCCTAACTTGGATATCGCTACGGCTGTAGAAGCCTTTAAAATGGGATTACTTAGGGATTCATTATTCTATGATGATCTTGTCATGACACCTTGCAGGAATCTTGATGAAGTAAGAACCAAGGCCCTTAGGTTCATCCGCCTAGAGGATGACAAAAGGATCTAGGATAGATTAGCAGGATCCTCAAAACATGAGAAACAAGGATCCTACTTCAGGAACAACATATCCAAGTTCTACAATAAGTCTGACAACCAGAACGTGCATTCAGTGGAACAAGAAGAGGATGATGAGGATTATCCTCCTATTTCTGAATACTATTTTTCTGTTGATAACAATGAACTAATCCTTGCAATGCAGAATTTAGGTGAGAAGGCTAGGTGGCCAAGGAAAAGTGATAAGCCAACTGCTACAAAAGATAAGTCCAAGTGGTGTGCATATCATGAGGATTTTGGGCATCCCACTTGTTAGGGGAGGATTTTCTAACAATTAGTGATCCTTATTCATTATCCTAACTGGTGATCCTTACTTCTGTGACAGGTGGTGATCCTCAGAAGAGCTTCAGGATCAGGATCATGGATCACTTTAAGGATCCTCGTACTGACGATTGTTTACTTATGTATTGTGCTATCTCGCAGGTATAACGAGCTTGACCAAGTCTTGGCGACATTCCTGGAGAATATTCCTAAACTATTCTGCACGTGCTTGACCAAAAATAGACGTTGTGGAGAACGTGGAGGCTTGGCACGAAAGTCGGATAATTAGTTTAGGTGGTTATTTCTATTTTAAAAAGGGAGTAACGAGCTAGTAGAAAACAGTTAGTCATTTTCTCAGTTACACACACTCGTACAAACGCTCATACAAGCTCTCGTTCAAACACTTAGCAATTACATACACTTTTTACACATTCCACCGTAGTGATCCTTGTACCTAGCTCGTTACTATCCGAAGTTGTAAACATTAATTCATTTATTTGAGCTTGGTGATCGGTAGTTTCCATCACCCGGGATTTTTTGTGCCGGAGATCAACTCTTGATCAAGGGCTTTTTCCCCGTATAAATCCTTGTGCTCTTTGTGTAATTTACATTGGAGTGATCTTCATCGCTGTTACACATTTTGAGCATCATTCCCCGTAACAAAGAGTTTGGTTGCATTATCCTCAACAGATTTTTTGACCAAAACAGTTTGGCGCCCACCGTGGGGCAATTGGTGCTTCGTCCTTAGAAAAATACGCATTTCTGTGCTTAATTCGGTTCACTACAACCAAGCAAATGGCTTCCTCAGCGAAGAATGCTTCAAACTTGATGCCTTCATTCACCTCCTCACAAGGCGTTCCTCCTTTGCCTCCACCGCCTTCTGGATCCCAGAAGAATACTGAGAATGCTGCGAAGAAACCAACTCCCATTTTCTCAAAACCACCTACTTCTTCTGTTTCAACTAATCCTACTACTAATGATCTCTATGCCTTGATTTTGCAGATGAGGAATCATGCACAAGAGCAGGATAAGATCAACGAAAGGATCCTCTGGGAGATTGACAAAATTAAGAAACAGAAGAAAACGGCAGAGGATCACTCCCCACTGATGCCCAGATCTTTGAATTTTGATACTCCGGTGATTACTTCTCAGCCATCAGTGGTTCCAGACATTCAATATGTGGGTGGACCAAAAGGAGTGCACTACGGAACAACAACAATGACCCAGGCATCAGGTTCACATTTCCAGCCAGCGGGATCCTATCCTCAGCATATGGGATCCCTCACGAGTTCAGGAGTGCAGCAGTTTCAAGGATCCTCCTTCGTTCCAGGATCATCCCAGGTTCAAGGATCCTCCTTCGTTCCAGGATCATCCCAGGTTCAAGGATCCTCCTTCGTTCCAGGATCATCCCAGGTTCAAGGATCCTCCTTCATTCCAGGATCATCCCAGGTTCAAGGATCCTTCTTCGTTCCAGGATCGTCCCAGTTCCAGGGATCCTTCCAGATGCCAGGATCCTTGAGGAGCTTGCAAACAGGAAGTTCAGATGTCCATCAGGGAGATTTTATTCCGATGCAGACCAATGCCTCTACTGGTCCCTCGATCATTCCAGAGCCTCAACGATATGGATTAACATCCATTCTTCCTAATTTGAATCCAATGGGAGGTAACACTTTTAATAATTCTCATACTACTAACCATGGTCTTATGCAGGATCCAAGTATCAATCATGCCATGGCCAGAGAATTGCAAAAGCTAAAGGATATGATATCAAGTGTCCCGGGAGTAGTCAAACCTATCCCTGAGATTGCAGATGGGAGCCATAGGATATCTCTTTTTGCACCACCAATCTGTGATGCTGAGATACCCAAGAGGTTCCATGTGCCTACAATGAAACTGTATGATGGCTCAACGGATCCTGAAGAACACATAGCACAATACAGGGAGAGGATGGAAATCAATCCAATTCCAGAAAGGTTAAAAGAAGCATGCTTGTGCAAGGGATTCGGATCCACTCTTACTGGATCAGCTCTCAAATGGCTGCTAAGTCTTCCTCCCTATTCTATTACCTCATTTGCTAACCTAGTTAACTTGTTTAATAATCAGTTTTCTTGTAGTAGAAAATTTGAACGATTAACTAGTGATTTATATAGGATAACCCAGGGTCATAATGAATCATTAAGGGATTACATTACCAAATTTAGTAAAGAATCCTTAGACATTCCCAACTTAGATATAGCTACGGCTGTTGAGGCCTTCAAAATGGGATTGCTTAGGGATTCGTTATTTTATGATGATCTTGTTATGACACCATGCAGGAACTTAGATGAGGTAAGAACCCGAGCACTTAGGTTCATTCGGCTAGAGGATGACAAGAGGATCCAGGAGAGGTTAGCAAGATCCTCAAAGCAGGATAAGCAAGGATCCTCATTCAGGAACAACAAATTCAGATCCTACAACAGATCTGATAATCAGAATGTGCATGCTATTGATCAGGAAGAGGATGATGAGGATTATCCTCCAATCTCTGAATATTGTTTTTCTGTTGACAACAATGAACTAATCCTTGCGATGCAGGGTTTAGGTGATAAAGCTAGATGGCCTAGAAAAAATGATAGGCCAGCTGCAACTAAGGATAAATCAAAGTGGTGTGCATACCATGAAGATTTTGGGCATCTCACAGAAGAATGCATTGCTCTAAGAAAGGAGATTGGATACTTGCTGAGCAAAGGGCATCTAAAGGAATTGTTGGGAAGAAAGAAATCAAAGACTCAGGATCCTGAAAGGATCCCTGAGAAGGCTCCAGCCCCTCCAGCGGATGCACAAGTAATAAACTTCATTTCTGGAGGATCCGACATTTGCGGCACATCCTTCTCAGCAGCTAAAAGGCATGCAAAGGAAACTAAAATGGATAATGGAGAAAGACCTGTTCGAACATCAAGTGTCTCGGAAGGGAAAGTCATAACCTTTGATGAAGAGGATCGTGTTGATATCCAGGATCCTCATCACGATGGTTTAGTTATTACTCTTTTCATATCTAACCATTTTGTCCGCAGGATCCTTATAGACGGAGGAAGTTCAGTGAACATTATCCAGCTTGATGTCCTAAAGAAGATGGGTATCCCTGAATCAGATATCATACCAAGATCCTCTGTGCTTGTAGGATTTAGTGGCGAAACTAAGAATACCCTGGGGGACATTAAACTCCCAATATATATCGAAGGCTTACACTCTTATCAAAAATTTTGTGTTATTGACTGTTTATCTTGTTGTAATGTGATCCTTGGCAGGCCTTGGATACACGATATGAAGGCAGTCCCGTCTACTTACCATCAATGTGTGAAGCTCCCTAGTCCTTGGGGAATAGTGAAGATTGATAGTGATCAGCATGAGGCTAAGAATTGCTACACTTCATCGATGAAACCAGCCTCGAAGTCCAGGGAGCAATAGCAATCAAAGTATCCTCCAAGGGATGTCTTGGAGGCAAGTGAACAGGATGTGGTAGAAATCCTTATGGATCCGGATGATCCTGAATCCAAATTCTATATCGGATCAGGGATCCTTGGCGAAATGAAAGAAGACCTCATATCCTTCCTCAAAAGGAGAAAGACTACCTTTGCATGGAAACATGAAGACATGACTGGTATATCCAAAGATGTTATTACCCATAAACTCGGCATTGACAGATCCTTCAAACCAATCCATCAAAGGAGAAGAAAGTTTGCACCGGAAAGGAATGCCATTATCCAAGAAGAGGTAGAGAAATTGCTCCGGGCAGGTACGATTAGAGAGGTCAAGTATCCAAGATGGTTGGCCAATGTGGTTGTCGTTCAAAAGAAAAATGGAAAGTGGAGGGTATGTGTCGATTTTACTGATTTAAACAAGGCATGTCCCAAGGATCCTTTCCCTTTACCCCACATTGACTCCATGGTGGATGCAACTGCGGGTCATGAACTGTTAACTTTTATGGATGCTTCATCTGGATTTCAACAAATCCAAATGGAACCATCCGACTAAGAGGATACAGCCTTCATGACTCCAACTGGTATATATTGCTATATTGCTATGCCGTTCGGATTGAGAAATGCAGGTGCAACGTATCAAAGGCTGGTGAATATGATGTTCAAGGGTCAGATTGGACAAACTATGGAGGTTTACATAGATGATATGGTGGTAAAATCCATAAGAGCTGAGGATCACCTAAAGGATTTGGAGGAAGCATTTGATATCCTTGACAAATATAATATGAAGCTTAATCCTTCAAAATGTCATTTTGGTGTTAAAGCAGGTAAATTCTTAGGATACATGGTGACTAAGAGAGGCATTGAAGCTAGCCCGGAACAAATCAAAGCAATAGTGAACATCAAATCTCCGGCCAATGCTAAGGATGTTCAAAGGCTAACAGGCAGGATAGCAGTTTTGAACAAATTTATATCCAAATCCTTGGAGAAGTGCAAAGAATTCTATGATATCCTAAGGAAGAACAAGAAATTTGAGTGGACCGAGAAGCATGAAAATGCTTTGAGAGCCCTCAAAGATTACTTATCCTCAGCCCCATCCTTGATGAAACCAGAAAAAGGCGATGTGTTATCCTTGTATCTTGCAGTATCCTCAAAAGCAGTAAGTGCGGTCCTTGTTAAGGATCATGAAGGTACACAACATCCTGTCTATTATGTAAGTAAAAGTTTACTTGATGCCGAATCCAGGTATTCACACCTTGAAAAACTTATTCTTGCATTAATAATGGCATCTACTAAGCTAAGACATTATTTTGAGACTCATGTTATTATTGTTAAAACTAATTTTCCAATTAAGAATGTCCTCAGGAAACCAGAGATGTCAGGAAGGATGGCTAAATGGGCGGTGAAGCTAAGTGCATATGATATAAGATATGAGCCTAGGACAGCCATCAAATCCCAAGCATTAGCTGACTTTGTGGCTGATTTCAGTAGTGATTTACAAGAAGAAGCTGAGTTAGAAGTCCAGCAGCTAGAGGAGACCAAGGATCCTTGGATACTCCACACTGATGGATCCTCAAATGTCAAAGGCACAGGGCTTGGAATACTACTAAAATCGCCACAGGGGGACATAATACCCCACTCTATAGCTTGTGAGTTCCAAACCACTAATAATGAGGCTGAATATGAAGCCTTAATTGCTGGTTTGCAAATTGCAAAGCATATGGGGATCAGGTATCTTGAGGTACATGTAGATTCATTGTTAATTACAAACCACTTTAATGGATCCTACGCTGTTAAAGGTGAAAAACTAACCAAATGTTTAGAGATAGTCAAAAGTTTGGCACTCTCTTTTGTTTCCTTTAGTTTGTCACATGTACCTAGGGAAGAAAATACAGAAGCTGATGCATTGGCTAACTTAGGATCATCCTTGAAGATCCCGGAGGATATCAAGATTCCTATTATCCATATCCTGACCCCGGCTATCGAGGATCACGAGGCTATGGAGATAGGAAATGATTCTGCAATTATCCCTTGTGAGGGTACTCAATCCCATTCAGGATCAGGATCATGGATCTCACCAATTATGAGATACTTACAACATGGAGAGATTCCTACAGGAGAAAACCCTAGGGCTTTCAAATCTAAGGTATCTCAATTCACAATTATGAATAATATGTTGTATAAACGATCTCTTGCAGGACCATACTTGAGATGCATTGAGGATCCTGAAGTTCAAGAAGTTTTAAAAGACTTCCATGAAGGAGATTGTGGAAACCACACTGGGGGCAGGGCATTATTCTCAAGGATCCTGAGGACAGGATACTACTGGCCAACCATGAAGAAAGATGCTGTGGAGTATGCCAGAAGATGTGATCCCTGCCAGAGACACAGCAATATCCTTCATCAACCAGCTGAATTATTGCATCCTATATCTTCCTCTTGGCCATTTATGAGATGGGGTATGGATATAGTTGGCAAGCTCCCTAAGGCACCTGGTGGAAAAGTATTCATGCTAGCTATGACTGATTACTTCTCGAAGTGGATAGAGGCTGAAGCTTTTGCCCAAGTTAGAGAAAAGGAAGTTATATCCTTCATTAAAAGAAATATTATAACTAGATTTGGAATTCCTTCTGAGATTATATGTGATAATGGTTCCCAATTTATTGGGGGCAGAACCACTAACTTTTGTGACAGCTGGGGGATTAAGATGATAACATCAATACCAGTCCACCCACAAGCTAATGGCCAAGCAGAGTCATCTAACAAGATCATCATCAACAATTTGAAGAAGAAGCTTGGATCCAAGAAAGGGAAATGGGCAGAAGAACTACCCTATGTGCTCTGGGCTGACAGGACAACCCCTAAGAATGCTACTGGTCAAACACCATTCTCTTTGGTGTTTGGGGCAGAATCGGTGATCCCAACAGAAATGGGGGTTCCAACTGCTAGAATAAGTACTCGTGATCCTGAGGAAAATAATGAAAACTTGGCTCAAGACCTGGATACTATTGAAGAAATCAGGGATATGGCTAGGATAAGGATGGCCAGTTATCAGCAAAGAATGGCTGGTGCTTACAACAAAAATGTCAGGATCAGGAGGTTTCAAGTTGGAGATATGGTATTAAGGAAAGCATTCCAAAATACTACCAATCCTGCTGATGGGAAGTTGGCTCCAAAGTGGGAAGGCCCTTATTTGATTGAAGCTGAAGCAGGAAAGGGGGCATATAGATTGCTAACCATGGAAGGTGATTTGCTACCAAGAGCTTGGAATGCTGTCCACTTGAAGAAATATTTCATGTGACCAGGATCCTCATGGCAGAGGTGATCCTAGCGAAAGGGATATCCTTAAAGGATCCTCAAAGTATCGGTGATCCTTACTTAGGTAATATCCTAAACTTGAGCTATTTCATTTCATTATTTTCTCTTATAAGGATAAGGATCATGTATCCTTTATCCATCTCTCACGTGAGTTCAAGTTTTGAAAGTTCAGGTATCCTTAGCATAACGTTGGTTATCCACAGAAGCAATCCGTCTTTTGGGTTTAACCCCAGTTATTCGGGCTTGTCCCCAGATTCCGCCTGTAGCGCACGATGATCCTGGTGTAGTTCAAGGCTTTGGGACCAGTACTCGTTCTAGGGGCTGATAATTCCATTGTTCTGGCTATGCTTAGGATCCTACGTATAATGGTAGACGTACAATACATCCGTTCATAAGGTTTCTAACGTTTTCATGTTAGCTAAGGTTTTGGCATCTTCATGTCACTAAGTTTGGATAGTCGCCAGTTAGGGCCATACTCCAGTTTACACACGATCCTTGGGCTTGTCCCCAGTTATCCTTGGGCTTGTCCCCAGTTATCCTTGGGCTTGTCCCCAGTTATCCTTGGGCTTGTCCCCAGTTATCCTTGGGCTTGTCCCCAGTTATCCTTGGGCTTGTCCCCAGTTATCCTTGGGCTTGTCCCCAGTTGCTAACTCTTTTCTTATATTGGCTTAGTCCCAAGTTATGCTCTATTTCAGGTCCTTGAAGATAGGCAGCTAGGGATCCTTGATCCTTACTTCACTCTAAGGTTTATCTTATAGTTATCCTTATTATGGTTAGGATTCTAACTTGGATCCTCAGGTATGATCCTTAACTCTTTTGATTTTATTCATTATTCTTTTAAATAACCCTTGTACTTGACAACTGAACTTGTGATTCTTAAATCGTATCACTTTTTAGAACTTATCGGTTATGGGATATGTGATCCTGATCATATCCTAAGCTTTTTGGATAATTTTCAAGGCTTGATAATTATAAACAGAATGAACATTACAACAGTTGGAAAGAAAGATATTAAAAAGGATAACAACACAAGATAAGCGACAAAAGGTTAAGTTTTTATTTATTAACATAAGGCTAACCCTTTAAAGGTTGTCAAAATTACCTACCCGAGCATCTACCAGCAAAACGTGGCCCGTCCGCTGGGGTAGGTAAAGGGTGTCCATGATAATGAGTTCAAAGGTAGTGCAGGAATATAAAGGCGGCAGGATCACAATGGCTTCATCCCCCAAACAGAGGATCCCTCCACCAATTGCAATCCTGCCTATTGTCCAAAGGATCATACATGACCCTTAATCCTAAAAACCTATTGTTTAGTACAACCCATCATTGTTCAACAAAAAACACCATCACCAAAACAAACTATCAAACTTAAAAAATTGGGCTCCGGCTACGTCTAGAAATGTCCATCATTGCCCAATCAAGCAGCCTAAACCTTCGCTGCATCACCACCTCCGGCTCCACTTGCTTCACCAGCTTCATCCTTGCTACCAGCCTCGATTGTCAAGATCTCTCCAGCCTCCTCTTCATCACCCAATTCAGCCAGCCTTGCCTTCCATTCTTCAATTTCCCAGCTACTTTTGTCAAAGGCAGGATCCTGAGCTTCCAAGGCCATTTGAAGCTTGGTTTTGTACATTGCTATGGCGGCAGAAACTTTAGCATCATCTGTGATCTCCTGCCTTTCATAGTCAAAGTTAACCAGCACCTTAGCCATCTTCTGTTTGGTATCCTGGAGTTCCTTCTGAAGATCAGCAAGTGCAAGATCCTTGAGCACGGCAACCTGCTGGAGGTCGGCAATCTTTTTATCTTGATCCTCAACGTGGCCTACGTAATCCTCAATCTCAGCAAATTTCTGCAAAAGAAAAGGATAAAGCAGTTCAAGACCAAGTGATCCTTAGATCAGCAGGATATGACAGCAGGATATACGAGCAGAGACATTAATCCTTACATCATTAAAGTACTCGAGGAACTGGTGGCGAATTAAGGGCAGACCCTGCAAATCCTCAGCCTCGGATGTCTTTCTTTTCTTGATTCCCTTTCCTTTGAGGGGTGCCTTGGGGATTGAAGCTGTGGGGCTGGTAGGAACCTTTCTTTTGGAGGATTTGACAGTGGTGAGATCGGTGACACTGAACCTTGAAGCAGCTTTGGCAGATTTTCCAGCACCTACACAACCAAAACAAGATAAGTATCTTTTCTTAATATACATTTAACTATTTATTTAAATTTTAAACAAGGATACTTACTTGACATTGTGACAGAGCCTGAGGATACCTCCTGTGAGTCTTGGGTTATTGTCTTAAAAGTTCTAGTTTCAGGGTCGAGTCCCCAGAAAGCAGCAAGTCTTTCCCTGGTTGCGGGTGTTGTGATGAGATGTGAAACAGAGATGGCTGCATGACACAAGACAAAGAAGGGGTTAGTAATCCTATTACAAAAACATGACCATCTGGTGATCCTTCCCAGGATCCTCCGGCCTACCATGGGTGGACCATGTTCTTGGTAAATGCTCTCCATCTGAAATGGTATCCCTTCTTACAAAGAAGAAGCGACGTTTCCAATCTTTGTCGTTTTTGGTGACTTTGAGAAGAGGATGATCTGCACTGGGTTTTCGTTTGAACAAATAACGGTGGGATCCAAAGGTAGTAAGATCATACAGTTCCGCCAGTTCTGACATTCCTAAATCAACGCCTTCCTGCTCGATGATCCTCTCTAGGGTGTATAAAACCCTCCAAATCATCGGCATGGCTTGAATGTAAGATATGCCGGTAAGGGAAAAGAAGGATTGTGTGAATTCCGGGAAAGGATAGGTGTACCCTATAGCAAATGGAGTAACTGGAAAGGCAACCCATGTTTCTAAAACATAGTCGCTCAGGGCAGTTGGATCGAAAGGTTTGAAAAAGACATTCGCCGGAAAACGGTGACGGATGTTATCTATTTGTGCATCGTTAAAGCAACACCTCTCGTTCACTGAGTCCTTGATGATCTTCTGACTCTTCAAAGGGCTATCCTTTTTGTGATCCTTGCCCGGGGAGCTTCGGAGCAACATTCTCGAAGTGACGGAGATAAAGAAGAAAAACAGAGTAAGAGAGGAAGAAAGAGGAGAAAGAAATACCTGATTGATCGTCGACTGAGAATTTAAAGGGAGTTTCTTTCGAATTTGAATGCATAATGATCCTATCTATATCTCTATTTATAATTATGATTCTGCAGGATTGTCACTTCCGTGACATCATCATCGCAACGGCTAGTTCTATTTTAACGGCTATATATCCGTTAGTTTGTTACGGATAAGATCAAGAAAATATAACTCGCTAATTTTACAATTTCACTCCTTATATTTTGGGGGCAATTGTTAGGGGAGGATTTTCTAACAATTAGTGATCCTTATTCGTTATCCTAACTGGTGATCCTTACTTCTGTGACAGGTGGTGATCCTCAGAAGAGCTTCAGGATCAGGATCATGGATCACTTTAAGGATCCTCGTACTGACGATTGTTTACTTGTGTATTGTGCTATCTCGCAGGTATAACGAGCTTGACCAAGTCTTGGCGACATTCCTGGAGAATATTCCTAAACTATTCTGCACGTGCTTGACCAAAAATAGACGTTGTGGAGAACGTGGAGGCTTGGCACGAAAGTCGGATAATTAGTTTAGGTGGTTATTTCTATTTTAAAAAGGGAGTAACGAGCTAGTAGAAAACAGTTAGTCATTTTCTCAGTTACACACACTCGTACAAACGCTCATACAAGCTCTCGTTCAAACACTTAGCAATTACATACACTTTTTACACATTCCACCGTAGTGATCCTTGTACCTAGCTCGTTACTATCCGAAGTTGTAAACATTAATTCATTTATTTGAGCTTGGTGATCGGTAGTTTCCATCACCCGGGGTTTTTTGTGCCGGAGATCAACTCTTGATCAAGGGCTTTTTCCCCGTATAAATCCTTGTGTTGTTTGTGCAATTTACATTGGAGTGATCTTCATCGCTGTTACACATTTTGAGCATCATTCCCCGTAACAAAGAGTTTGGTTGCATTATCCTCAACAGATTTTTTGACCAAAACACCACTGAAGAGTGTATTGCACTGAGAAAGGAAATTGGTTACTTGTTGAGCAAGGGGCATTTGAAGGAACTCTTGGGACGGAAGAAGTCAAGGATCCAGGATTCTGAAAGGATCCCAGAAAGGGCTCCTGCTTCTCCATCAGATGCACAAGTCGTAAATTTCATATCCGGTGGATCAGATATCTGTGGTACCTCCTTTTCAGCAACAAAGAGACATGCTAAGGAAACCAAGATGGATAATGGAGACAGACCCGTCCGGACCTCCGTTGTCACCCAGGATAAAGTCATAACCTTTGATGAGCATGATCGTGTTGATGTCCAGGATCCTCACCATGATGGTCTTGTAATTACATTATTTATTTCGAACCACTTTGTTCACAGGATCCTTATAGATGGAGGAAGCTCTGTGAACATCATTCAGCTTGATGTCCTCAAGAAGATGAATATCCCAGAGTCTGATATTATCCCAAGATCCTCAGTACTTGTGGGATTCAGTGGAGAAACTAAGAATACATTGGGGGACATCAAACTCCCAATCTATATTGAAGGATTGCATTCTTATCAAAAGTTTTGTGTTATTGATTGCTTATCATGTTGTATGTTATCCTTGGCAGGCCATGGATACATGACATGAAGGCAGTCCCATCCACCTATCATCAATGTGTAAAGCTTCCAAGTCCTTGGGGAGTGGTGAAAATTGAGAGTGATCAACAAGAAGCTAAGAATTGCTATACCTCATCAATGAAGCCAGCTTCAAGACCAAGGGAGCAATAGCAATTAAAGTATCCTTCAAGAGATGTCGTGGAGGCAAGAGAAAAGGATTTGAAGGAAATCCTCATGGATCCTGAGGATATTGAATCCAAGATCTTCATAGGATCAGGGATCCTTAGCGATATCGAACAGGAGCTAGTATCCTTCCTTAAGAGAAGGAAATCCACCTTTGCCTGGAAACATGAAGACATGACAGGTATATCTAAGGATATAGTCACTCACAAACTTGGCATTGACATGTCATTCAAGCCTATACATCAAAAGAGGAGGAAGTTTGCCCATGAAAAGAATGCTATTATCCAGGAAGAGGTAGATAAGCTACTTCGAGCATGTATGATAAGAGAGGTTAAGTATCCAAAATGGTTAGCCAATGTGGTTGTTGTTCAAAAGAAAAATGGAAAGTGGAGGGTATGTGTCGATTTTACTGATTTAAACAAGGCATGTCCCAAGGATCCTTTCCCATTACCCCACATTGACTCCATGGTGGATGCTACCGCGGGTCATGAATTGTTGACTTTTATGGATGCTTTATCTGGATTTCAACAAATTCAGATGGAACCATCTGATCAAGAGGATACAGCCTTTATGACCCCAACTGGTATATACTGTTATATTGCTATGCCGTTTGGACTAAGGAATGCAGGTGCTACTTATCAAAGGCTAGTCAATATGATGTTCAAGGAACAAATTGGACACACTATGGAAGTCTCTATTGATGACATGGTGGTTAAGTCCAAGAAAGCTGAGGATCACCTTAAAGACTTGGAGGAAGCATTCAATATCCTTGATAAATTTAATATGAAACTAAATCCTTCTAAGTGTCATTTTGGTGTTAAGGCAGGTAAATTCTTAGGCTATATGGTAACAAAGAGGGGCATTGAAGCAAGTCCAGAACAAATTAAGGCTATTGAGAATATCAAATCTCCTGCCAATTCTAGGGATGTGCAAAGATTGATGGGCAGGATCGCAGCCTTGAACATATTCATATCTAAATCCTTAGAAAAGTGTAAGGAATTCTATGATATCCCGAGGAAGAACAAGAAATTCGAATGGACTGAGAAGCATGAAGGTGCCCTCAAAGCTCTTAAAGATTACTTATCCTCAGCCCCAGCCTTGATGAAACCAGAAAAAGGGGATGTATTATCCTTGTACCTAGCAGTATCCTCAAAAGCAGTAAGTGCGGTCCTTGTTAAGGATCACCAAGGTACACAACATCCTGTTTATTATGTAAGTAAGAGCTTACTTGATGCTGAATCCAGGTATTCACATTTAGAAAAACTTATCCTTGCATTAATTATGGCATCCACTAAATTAAGACATTATTTTGAGACTCATGCCATTATTGTTAAGACTAATTTTCCAATTAAGAATGTTCTCAGGAAACCTGAGATGTCAGGACGGATGGCTAAGTGGGCAGTAAAGCTTAGTGCATATGATATAAGATATGAACCAAGGACTGCCATCAAATCCCAAGCCTTAGCTGACTTTGTGGCAGATTTTAGTAGTGATTTGCAAAAGGAAGCTGAGTTAGAAGTCCAACAACTTGAAGAAACTAAGGATCCTTGGATACTCTTCACTGATGGAGCCTCTAATGTGAAAGGAACAGGGCTTGGAATACTACTAAAATCGCCATAGGGGGACATAATACCCCACTCCATAGCTTGTGAATTTCAAACTACCAACAATGAGGCTGAGTATGAAGCCTTGATAGCTGGTTTGCAAATTGCAAAGCATATGAGGATCAGGTATCTTGAGGTACATGTAGATTCTTTACTGATCACTAATCACTTTAATGGATCCGATGCTGTTAAAGGTGAAAAGCTAATCAAATATTTGGAGATAGTCAAAGAATTGGCACTCTCTTTTGTATCATTTAGCTTGACACAGGTACCAAGGGAAGAGAATGCAGAAGCCGATGCATTAGCCAATCTAGGATCATCTTTGAAGATCCCTGAGGATATCAAGATCCCTATTATCCATATCCTGACCCCTGCTATCGAGGATCATGTAGCCATGGAGATAGGAGAAGATTCTGTGGTCATCCCTAGTGAGGATACTCAACCTCATTCAGGATCATGGATTCTCCCGATCATGAGATACATACAACATGGAGAAATTCCTACATGAGAAAACCCAAGGGCTTTCAAAATTAAGGTATCCCAATTTACAATATTGAATAATATGTTGTATAAACGATCTCTTGCAGGACCATATCTAAGATGTATTGAGGATCCTGAAATCCAAGAAGTCCTAAAGGATTTCCATGAAGGAGATTGTGGAAACCACACTAGGGGCAGGGCATTATTTTCAAGGATCCTGAGGACAGGATACTACTGACCCACTATGAAGAAGGATGCTGTGGAGTATGCCAAGAAGTGTGATCCTTGTCAGAGGCATAGTAATATCCTTCACCAACCAGCAGAGCTCTTGCATCCTATATCCTCTTCCTGGCCATTCATGAGATGGGGAATGGATATAGTGGGAAAACTTCCTAAGGCACCTGTTGGAAAAGTATTCATGCTTGCTATGACTGATTACTTCTCTAAGTGGATAGAGGCTGAAGCCTTTGCTCAAGTCAGAGAAAAGGAAGTTATATCCTTTATTAAAAGAAACATTATTACTAGATTTGGTATCCCTTCTGAGATTATTTGTGATAATGGATCCCAATTTATTGGGAATAGAACCACTAACTTTTGTGACAGTTGGGGGATTAAGCTGATAACATCAACACCAGTCCACCCACAAGCTAATGGT
>JARYGA010005859.1:0-28198 GCA_030545235.1 Helianthus tuberosus
GAGAGGCCAAGAAGAAAGCTAGGGTGGATTATCCAGATCAGGGTACTTCTGGGTCAAAGGATCATGAAAATCCTGCTGAGGAAAAGAAGAAGCCTACTAGAAAAGTAAGGCAACCCAAATCCATCCCAACCAGACGTTCAAAGTCTGCTCCAAAACCACCATCCAAAACAGCTGTTGTAACTCCTGTTGTATCAACTATTGCTGGTACTTCAGTGGCTTCAACATCTGTTCTCACTACAACACACACCACATCAACACACACTACATCCACTGCTTTACCATCATCACCACCAAAAACAACATCACCTGCTGACAAAAAGCAGAAGACAACAGATGTTACAACATCTGTTGTAATAACAACAGTGGTTGAAACACCAGTTGTTTCAACAGCTGTTAGTCAACCACAAACCACTGCCACTCAAACTATCACCACTGCTCCATCCAAAGCATCATCAGTCCCTCCTCAAACAAAAAGGAGAAGACTAATTCTAACAGATGATGACACATCTCCACCACCAACATCTTCAAAATCTTTGTCACTTGTCACAATTCCAAAACCCATACCTCTCTCTTCAGCTCAAATTCTAAAGCCATTACCTCCTGCTGGTGTCTCATTTCCTCTGGAACTCATTGCAGTTAGGGAAGAAATCAAATCCTTTTACTATGAGGATGACCCAGCTAAAAGGAGTTTGCCATCAGTTGAAGGATATCCCAGGCCTAACAATATTGAAGAATATTTGAAACTCAAGGCCAAGCAAGCAGAGGATATCGCAATAAAAAACAGACAAGGGAAATCTGATAGAGAATTTCAGCAAAACTATCAGTTCCTACTCACACAGGTCAGTGCTATGGAGCGATTTGCTAAAAATGTATGTCAGCAACTCTCAGAAAGGGCAGATGAGTCCTTGAGAAAAGACTACATTGAGAACATCATGACCTACAAGAAATACAAGGGGGAGAAACATATGTACAAAAACTGGACCATTCCTGAACTTGAAAAAGAGGCAACCAGGATTCAAGGTATGATAAAAAAGAAGGTCAAGCAGACTCCTCCTGAAAAATTCAAACAGATTGAAGCTGATAAGGTTTTAGAGTTGAAGAGAATGAAAGAAGAGCTGATAGCTGCTGATTATGGGTCAAAGAATTCAGTGACAAAGTGGGGAGAAGATAGGGTCAAGGCTACCTACAAAAGGTTAGAGGAACTTAGAAAGAAAAATCCAACAGTTCCACAAAAGCCTGACTACTCCAAAGCGGAGGTTTCAAAAAGACCACCAAAGCTGCAAGTCAAAAGAACCACTGCTCCAGCTGGTGCTGCCATCTACAAAAGAAGGAGTCAAAACCAGTCAGGTGCTGAAACAATTCAAGACCTAAAAGCTGGAAATGCTGTTGTAAAAGAGGGCATTAAATTAATGATAAAAGAAGATCTTGAATTGGAACAATCTGCAAGTACTGCTCAGCCAGTCATGAATAGGCCAGCCTCACCAAACACCTCTGCAAATAAACATCTCCCAAGAAACCCACCAGGCTCAAAAATACAAAAGTGGGAAACTGACAAACAGACCTACGTATTGACTTTGCTCAGGTCTGATGGAGAAGTGAAGAAAATATCAAGGGAACAAGCTCTTGGCCTGAGTCTTGAAGATTTGCAGGATCTTCTTGATCTTCCACTTAGCAGGGATAATGATGACACAGATGCCCTAGACTTTGAACTACAATTTAAAGGTCAGATAAGGGAACTGCTGATGAGGCAATAAAAATTCCACAATAATGAAGAGTTTTGGCATTATCTGTTCCAGGGAGAGATTGTTGGAATTGAACCCTACCAGAGGAACAGATAATTAAAGCCAAAACTGGATCAGAGCAGTGGATCCAGAATAAGCAGATGTTACATACAAGTCTCTCCCCTTGAAAGTGATTTCAACATCTGCTGACCTCCTATCTACTGATCGTGCAAACTGCTGACCCACAACTGCTGTTCAAGTAAAGACCTGATGAAAGACTAAAGACCTGCTGATTCAATCTACTGCCTTGGTTCAAGCACTGCTGATCCGGACAAGTACTGCTGGGTTCACAGCAGTGGAGGGATGCAGCAGTTATTTATTCTGTCTCTATGTAATGTAATGTATTAAGCAGTAGTTAGTATAGCAGTGTTTGTATAGATCAGGGGTTAGAGTTTGTTAGGAGGTTAGATGTCACTTTCATGGTGACGTCAGCTTAGATGCTCAGTGGTTTGCTAGTGCCTATAAATAGAACAGTGCTCTGTACTGTTCTATTAGCTCTTTGCAACACCGTCTTCTTTGCACGAACAAACACTGAGCTCTAGCTGAGGGGGAGTTTGTAGTCAATCATTGCAATTGTAATCGTAATTGAAATAAATTCAATCTTTCGGTTCATTGTGAAAAATGTTTGATCAAAGCAATACTCTCGTTTGATTGTATGCAAAGTTTGTTTCCATCTTAATTCCGCTGCACAACTCATCCATTTCCATCTTAATTTCAAACGTAAAATACAATCAAAACCAAACTCAGATCCAACATATCCGTTTCCTCGCCACTTCTTTACCCGTTAGCCTTACGTGCTCGATTCTGTCTCGACATGATTCCTATACTTCCATGTCATCGAAATCACATTCTTATTAGCATACATAATTGTACATGTTAACGATCATATCGATCGCATAATTCACATTTGACTTTCATTAGTCACTTCTAACGAGCATAATACATGTAACCAAATTCATAACATTTCCAACTCGTGTAAACCATCATGTCATCACATTAAACACACATACGTCTAACACGCACCGTATAACTTACTTTAATCTTACAATTATGACAACACATCTAACCATTCTTCTTATACACAGTTGACTTTTATAAGTCAACGGTTCATTTAATTTAACTTTCGACTTATCATTATATACCCGTAACATCATAATAGCTTATACGGACAACAATATATACATTTCATCATACACTTGGCGTGTATACTACCTCCTAAGCATAGTGTACAACCAATTCATGCATATTCTTCTAATCTCATACATAATTCATCAAATTATCCTTCTAATCAACATGGATCATTCATGCATAACATCAAACATACTAGTATCACATTTCTTTCAATCCCTCTAACAAGAATCTACCATACATATCAAAATACATCAATATTAAGCAAGAATTTAGACATAGATGATTTACCCATGTCATCATCTTCATCATAACAAACGGGTTTCACCATTAAACATCAAATTAACCTAAACCATGCATAATCCATGTTCTATATGATGATTCTAACACACACCCATTCTCAATTTCATACAAATTCGCAATTTACATCATAACCCACTTCGTGAAAGATCACCAATCTAACTTTTAAGACATACCTTATGATCCCCTCGTGTAGGTGATCATTAATCCGTGTTTATTCATGAATTTAGACCTCGATTCACCCTTCAATTTGATGATTCTTCATGCTTAGGGTTTCTTGAGCTCATGGAGCTCCTGCTCGTTCTAGAACACACACGATTTGTGTGTTTGTGTGTGTTTTTCATATATTAAATTCAACTTTTATTTTGACCCACTTTAGTCCCTCAAGTTTGCCACTAAATAATATTGGCACAACTATCATCCTTTAATTGCTTTTTACCACATTCCTAACTAGGTTAAATAGCCTAGTTGTTTATTTCATGATGTACCATATCAGAA
The DNA here is from genome assembly GCA_030545235.1 of Helianthus tuberosus. Taxonomy (NCBI): domain Eukaryota; kingdom Viridiplantae; phylum Streptophyta; class Magnoliopsida; order Asterales; family Asteraceae; genus Helianthus; species Helianthus tuberosus. The sequence continues at coordinate 3,708 of JARYGA010005859.1, forward strand.
CGTTTACCAAATATAAACATTCGGGTTTTGGGGTGTTACATACGAACATCGTGTGAGGTCAATCAGAGGCATAAGTTTGGCATGTTGACGCTTTTAGTCCTTTAACATACATCTTCACACTGTTTGACAACTTTAGTCCCTCAAAGTTATCTTTTTACATGATTAGGGTTTATGACACGTGTCATCATTGTATTGCATGATTTTTGCGAGGTGTTACATCCTCACCCCTTAAAAGAAATCTCGACCTCGAGATTTACTGAAATAAATGAGGGTATTTCTGTTTAATTGTGGATTCGACTTCCCACGTATATTCTGGGCCTCTACGGGCATCCCATTTTACTTTTAAAATTGGCACATTCTTTCTACGAAGCCTTTTAACCTGTTGATCCTCGATCGACAAAGGTTTTTCAACAAACTTCAAGCTTTCGTCAATCTGCACGTCCTTATGAGACATTGCTAGCGATTCATCGGCTAGACATTTCTTTAAATTGCAGATGTGGAATACATTGTGAATTCCACTAAGCTCTTCAGGCATATTTAGCTTGTAGGCTACAGTCCCGACACATTCGATGATTTCAAATGGTCCGATATATCTTAGGCACAGTTTACCCTTTTTACCAAAACTTGAAACGCCCATCTTTGTCAAACGACCAAAACGACACAACATGATAACGTTCTTTACTAACATTGGTATTTTTACAAAAATACCCTTACCAACAATCGAACCAAATTTAAAATTTTTAAAACATCCATCCAACGATTCGATAGTCATAAACTTCACAACTAACTTACATCAATTTATCATACTAACAAAAAACCATAAAAGCAAAATTTACAAAAGTTTCAAAAGTTAACATTAAGTTTCGACCCGTTTGACAAATCTTGCATTCGGAAGCACGTATAGGCCTTGTAGAGTGTTAATTCCAAGCCGCCGAGTTCAAGCATGTGATTTACCTACATCCATAACAACAACTTACATGTTAGTTCGTTTAAATTACATTACTAATGCAACTTTCCTTACTTCTTTATTCGACCCGTTACCAAGTCAAATTACCCTTTCATTCATCCTTCACAAATAACAACTCCAATTAAAAGGATATTGCACATTTCCATCTCTATCATCGTGAATACTTAACGTTTCGTCCGACCCGCTCATACGGGTCATTTGCTTATACTCACATCCATCTTTTACATACTTTACTAGTTTGACCTTTTTAAAAGTCAACACATAGCCATTACAATCGCCTTGCGTTTCCATCTTATTTGACCCGTTTAACTACGGGTCCTTACATCATCAACATAATTTACTTTTCATACTTTTGATCCGTTCATACAGGTTATCGAATATACCTTCCATTTAACCCAATACTTCACCAATTTCCTCGTTATAACATTAACCATAAATCTCAACATGGACTTCAATCAAATTTACATTATAAGAACTAACATATAAAAAATATCTACATTCTAACAAAGCGAAGTTCATAAGAACTTACCTTGGCCTTGCTTTTCCTTTGCTTGTGATCGACTTGAACTTTCTTCCTTTCTTGTTCCTTATGTTTAGAACACTTAGATGATCAAGAACCCTAATTCATGCATTCGATTTCAGCCCTATAACATCTTTAATTGCTGAATTTTTTGTTGTTGTTGAAGGTGAAGGTTTTTCTCCTTCTATCTCTCCCACTCTCATACGATATACACACATACACACACTGCACTTTTTTTTTGTTTTTAACTTTCATTCAATTAATCACTTTCAGCCCTTATAGTTTTCATTTGTTATTTATTCAAGCACAACTTTCATCCCCTCTACACAAGAGTCACTCTTACTATGACTAACTTGGTTAGTCATTTTTACTTATTTACTAGCTCATAATTTAGCTTTCATTTAACGAAAATTTACATTTGCATTATTCTTTTTAAACACATCAGGATTAAAATATCATATTATGACTTCTAAAATTTTGGGGTGTTACAAAATCGCATCACTCCCTTCCAGGGTGACACCTTGAGCAATACTTTATCACCTACCTCAAATTTTAGAGGTTTGCGCCTCTTATCTGCGTAGCTCTTCTGCCTATCCCTGGCAGCTTTCAGACGATCGCGGATCTGAACAATCTTGTCTGTCGTCTCCGGGACTATATCAGGTCCTGATAGTTAGGTTTCCCCAACTTCCGCCCAACAAACTGGCGTTCTGCACTTCCTTCCATATAAGGCCTCGAAAGGTGCAGCTTGTATGCTTGAATGATAACTATTATTGTATGAAAATTCAATCAAAGGAAGATGGTCTTCCCAACTTCCACCCAAGTCAATAACAAGCCCTGAGCATGTCCTCAAGCATTTGAATCGTACATTCGCTTTGCCCATCCGTCTGAGGATAATAAGCAGTACTGAAATTTAAACGAGTACCTAGAGATTGCTGAAAGCTTTTCCAAAAATGAGATGTGTATCTAGTATCCCTATCAGAGATAATAGATACTGGCACTCCGTGGAGAGATACTATCTCATCCATATACAGCTGGGCTAGCTTATCAGAGCTGTGCGTTTCTTTAACGGGCAAGAAGTGAGCTGACTTGGTCAGCCTGTCGACTATAACCCATATGGTATCATTCCCGTGCTTCGTCCTTGGTAACTTAGTAATAAAATCCATAGTTACCATTTCGCATTTCCAAGTGGGAAGTTCAGGCTGTTGCAGTAAACATGACGGCTTTTGATGCTCTGCTTTAACCTGTGCGCACGTCAAACATTTAGCCACATATGTGGCTATAGATTTCTTCAAACCTATCCACCAGTAGTTTGCCTTCAGATCCTGGTACATTTTATCACTGCCCGGATGAACTGAATATTTTGAACTATGAGCTTCTTGGAGGATTACATCTCTTAGTCCTCCATGAATTGGAACCCAGATTCGACCATTCAATCTAAGGATTCCATCCTTGCCATAGGATATTTGGTGAGCAGTTACACCTAACTTCTCATTCGGAAAGTTAGCTTCCAATATAGCTTCCTTCTGAGCAGCTAACAGTTTTTCATTCAAGCTGTTCCTTAGTTCAATGTTTTTAGCATTGATCCTAATAGGTTTAATCCTCTCTTTCCTGCTTAGTGCGTCAGCGACCACATTTGCTTTGCCCGGGTGATAGCGAATTTCACAATCATAATCGTTCAATGTTTCCATCCAACGACGTTGCCTCATATTAAGATTCTTTCTGATTAAACATACGTTGAAGGATTTTATGATCTGAATAGATTACGCACCTGGTCCCATAAAGGTAATGCCTACATAATTTTAGTGCAAATACAACGGCACCCAATTCCAAATCATGGGTGGTGTAATTCTTTTCATGCACCTTAAGTTGACGTGAAGCATAGGCAATCACCTTACCTTTCTGCATAAGCACACAACCTATACCAGTGTGCGATGTGTCGCAATAAGCAACAAACTCTTCTATCCCTTCTGGCAATGTCAACACAGGAGCATTGCTTAACTTTTGTTTAAGAATCTTGAAGGATTCATTTTGTTTGGGTCCCCAATCAAACTTTATATTCTTGTGAGTTAACGAAGTTAAGGGTGCTGCAATTCTTGAAAAAATTTCAATGAAACGCCTGTAGTAACCAGCCAAACCTAAGAAGCTGCGAATTTCAGCGGGCGTCTTAGGCTCTTGCCAATTCATAATCGCTTATATCTTAGCGGGATCCACCTGGATGCCACGCTCACTTACTACGTGTCCAAGAAATTGGACTTCACGGAGCCAGAACTCACATTTGGAAAATTTTGCATAGAGCTTCTCTTGTTGCAGAAGTTTAAGGATGCATCAGAGGTGTTCCTCATGATCGGCTTGGTTCTTGGAGTAAATGAGTATGTCATCAATAAAAACTATGACAAACTTGTCCAGATATGGCTTGTAGACTCGATTCATGAGATCCATGAATGTTGCAGGTGCGTTAGTGAGCCCAAAAGGCATCACTAAGAACTCGTATTGGCCGTATCTTATTCTAAAGGCGGTCTTGTGTACATCTTCGGTTCTGACCTTCAACTGATGGTATCCTGACCTCAAATTGATCTTTGAAAAGTAACTTGCCCCTTGCAGTTGATCGAACAAATCATCGATCCTGGGCAATGGATAGCGGTTCTTGATTGTAACTTTGTTCAGCTCACGATAATCAATGCATAGACGCATTGAGCCATCCTTCTTCTTCACAAATACAATTGGTGCTCCCCAAGGAGATGAGCTTGGTTGAATAAATCCTTTCTCCAATAGATCATCCAACTGCGTTCTTAATTCCTTCATTTCTGTCAGTGCCAAACGATAAGGAGCTCGTGCTACTGGGGCTGCTCCCGGTATAATATCAATTCTGAATTCCACTTGTCTATCGGGAGGTAAACCCGGTAACTCTTCGGGGAAAACGTCTGTGAACTCAGAAATGACAGGGATATCTTCAATCTTAGGCTTTGGTGCATCTACTGTCACCTGTGCCATGTAAATGATACAACCTTTCTTTAAACACCTTGATGCCTAAAGCATAGATACTTGTTCAGGCAATCCATACTGCGTATCTCCATGAATAGTAAGTGATTCACCATAAGGGGACTTGATAACCACTTGCTTCTTATCGCAGGCGATTTGAGCTTGATTCAAAGATAACCAATCCATGCCTATGACTATATCGAATCCTGCTAGTTTCATCGGTAACAAGGACAATGGAAAGGAGTGATTCCTAATGGATATAAAGCATCCATCTAAAATTGTTGAAGTAGTCTCTAAGGTACCATCGGCCAATTCTACCTCATACTTTATGTCTAGAGTTTTAACAGGCAGATTTAATAGTTTACAAAATTTATGGTCTACAAAAGACTTATCTGCACCAGAATCAAACAAAACTCTAGCATAAACATCATTTACGAGGAAAGTACCTGTAATGACATTATCGTTCTGTACTGCCTCCCTTGCGTTCATCTGGAAAACTCGAGCATTGGTCTTCTTGGCCTCATCAGGCTTCTTTGGGTTTTTCGGGCAGTTGGTCCTTATGTGCCCCTTCTCATTGCAACCATAACAGGTTGCGTTTTTCATGTTCTTGCATTCCAGAGTTTTATGATCCTTTGACTTGCAGATAGTGCCCCTTCTCATTGCAACCATAACAGGTTGCATTTTTCATGTTCTTGCATTCCAGAGTTTTATGATCCTTTGACTTGCAGATCCCACAAACTTTAGGCTGCGACTGCAAGTCAAGTCTACATTTCCCAAAATGGTGCTTCTTACAGGTTTTGCACTTGGGCTTCTCACCTGACTGCTGGGAGTCCTTCTTAAACCCAGAATTCTTCTTATGCTCGGAACTGCCTTTCCTTTTCTTGTCAGAGCGATGTGAGCTATCATCTTCCCGCTTCCTCTTTCCCTCATCAGAAGTCTTGACCGACTTATTCCTTATTGCATCGAGTGTGAGGGATACGGATAGATCCACCACAGACCTATAAGTGGTGGGCCTGGAAGCTTTAACATTACCTTTGATTTCCGGGGCCAGGCCTCCAATGAAGCGCGCTATGCGCTTAGGTTCTGGTGTGACCAAATAGGGAACCAATCTTGACATAGTGTTGAAACTCGTAACATAAGCTTGACAATCCAAATTCTTTATGACCAGAGTCAAGAAGTCAGTTTCAATTTTCTCTACCTCATGCTGAGGACAGAAGTTTTCTTTGATTAGTGCTACAAATTGCTCCCATGACAAGTTATAAAGTGGGATCTTCCCCGTGGCTTGGATTAACGACCTCCACCAAGCCAATGCCTCCCCTTTAAACGATTGAGAAACAAACTTCACAACATCCTGTTCCGCGCATCCACTGATATCCACAACGGTATCCATCTCATCAAGCCATGTCATACAGTCAATGTCACCCTTTTCACCTGTAAAATCCCTTGGCTTGCAAGAGACGAAGTATTTGTAAGAACAAGTCTTTGTGCGTGGTTCCTGATTAAGCACAATTTGCTTGGATGGGAGACTCTTCTGATTCGACGAATGCCGAGAATCGTCCTTATTTGACTCATGTGTTTTAGAAGGGGGCTTACTATGAGCCACAGATTGAGTTTTTGTGCGAGTATCACTTGGTTCTTTGATCATTCTGCCAACGGCTCTAGTGACAACATTGTTTATCAATGCTTGCAGATCTACACCAGTTACATTTACTCTGGTGTTATCATTCCTTTCCCTTGGATGACTAGTAACCTCTTGAGATTCAGCCATGAAGCTTGATTGCTATAAAAATAATGACAATAATTTATTCAGAAGTCTATTATGGAATCATCATTTTCGACAATTCATTAACCATGGTAAATATAGACCATATTGGTAAATTTTTTATTTTCCTTTATAATTATACCCAGTTATAAAGTATTAAGGATATTACAGTGGCACAAAAGGCCTAGTCACAAGGACAGTTTTAATTTATAAGCCATGATCTTATATGATCGAGGCATTAAGGTTCGAACACAGTTCATCACCTTTCTTGACAGGGGGTCATAGACTACAACTGTCTTTTGTCTTATGAGACAATAAGTATAGCCCGTAGGCACTTCATCACTAATGGATGTTTGTAATGTGATCATCACATTTGATGATATAAGCCATGATTTTCTAGATCATTGGACTAAATAAGGAATTGGAAGAATCCAATATAAGGATGACTAGTGTGACTTTCTCGAATCACATTTGCCAGGAGTGCTAATATGTTCTTAGGTGTTAACAAGGATTTATTATCTTAGAAAGGCTTTACCATCATGGCCATGTCTAAAATGACATATAGGCTAGGTTATACTTTTAAGATTTTCTTTTGAGATTTTGAATGGCAGATCAGTTATAAATTTGAAATGATATTCTGATTTGCGTTATATTGTACATGCATATATATAATGACAAATAAAAATTTAAAATGAAACATTCCATATATTGTCTTAAGAAGTACAATAGTTGCCCTAAACGGGACTTTAAACAAATAACTTGTCCTCGTAGGGACTAAATAAGAAAACAAGTCCACGCAGGGACCAAATACTTAAATAAAATGTCCACGCAGGGACTTAATTTAAATTTGAAATTACAAAACAATAAATAAAGGGTTTCTAATAATCCTTCTTCTTTTTCCCCTTAATGAGGTTTTCCAAACCCTTTAGAAGACCGCGGCGACTCCTACGCTCTTCGTCTACCCTTTGTTCCACCTCATGCAACCTCTGGAGAATTTCGTGCTGCTGTGGTTGCTGGATTTGAGGTTGCGGTGGCTGCTGCTGCTGAGGTTGAGGAGGCGGTGGGTATTGATACCAATATGCAGGGTACCCAGTTTGGTACGCTGGTGGAAAAGGCGAAGGGTAAAGAGCATTAAAGTGTGCTGCCTCCAAGTATGGGCCAACGACAGGTGCATTGTTGTAGTTATAACCCGAGTAAGCTTGCTGCTCAAACGGGTTATACCCAGCTGCATCTGGGTAAGCGGGGATCGGGTTTTCATAACCCATGGGCGGTGGTGCAGGTGCGAGTGGTGCAGTGTCGACTTCAGAAAAGGCGTTTGAAGGCCCGCCCATTTGTGGGTCTTCATGGATAAGAGGGTAGTTGCTGGAGTGTTGGGGGGTGCTGAAATGAAAACCCCCACGCACGGACATCCGTGCACTTCTTCTCCGCCTCGATGCTTCTGGAGGCGGTGGCTGCTCTGGCGCTGGTGGTGGCGGTGGCGGTGGCGTGACCGCCTGGAAATGTGGGTCCTCAGAAGGGACCTGCTGGTGTGGTGGTGAGTTGTGGTGAGGGGGAGTATACTCCCACTTATACGTGTTCCATCTTTCGGCCCAGATATCAGGGCCCCTGTATGGCGAACCATGAAAAGAAGATCCGCTTGAAATGTCGATGGGATGCGTCGGCGTCCCAGATGGTGGCAACTCGGTATCTGGATCTTCGTCCACATCCATGTCCTGAAATTCAGGATAGTGATCTGTGGGTCCCAGTGGGTTAGGACCCACTGGTTCTTCAACTTGGTTCATTGGGTTGAACCGGCTCTGGAAGTAGGGTGTTGGGTTCTGGAAGGAATGGTGAGAGTCTGATCGCTGCAAAGGTATGAATGAGTGATGTGAATCGTGAGGCTCGTCATCCTGATGCGGCCCGAATGAGTGATGGTATGATGGTGAGGAGCTAAGTGAGACAGAGCGTCTCGCGGGCTCAAGGTAGGTCCTCCAGTCTTCGTGTGGGCTGGAGCCGAGTGATGCCGAGGGTGTGCGCCGGTGAGATGGCCCAACTTCGTGATCAATCCTACCCCTCATCGGGGCTTTACCTCTTCCACTCCTACCTCTAACTCTTGGTGGCATGATTGATTGTAGTCTTGTCAAATAAAAAACAAACAACACAAAAACCAAATAAGATTTGGATTAATCCTAAGTCGTTTGCCTAGACTCGGAAGTCAAGGAATGTGCAATTGTGTCATTGAGATTAAACACAAAAGGCTAGTGTTTAATTCACTCAATGTTGGCTCTGATACCAACTTGTCACACCCTTATATTTCCACATATAACCGGTGGGCCCGGTGGAGAGTATCGTGACGTAGTTGATATCATCATAGTCAAATATACACAGTTCATAGCACAGCGGAAGTCTTGGAGGAAAATTAATTATTTCAAACCGAAAGTAAAGTGCAAGTAAAATATATTACAGACGGTTAAGTATGGATCCACAGGCGGATCTAAAACATAAAGTAAAATATTATTCGACAGACTTTAAGCATTAAGAACTTGCAAGATTCTTTGACAAATGCTCGGAAGCTTCCAGCCAATTTCGCGTAGTACCTGCCACTTAGTCTTTTTGAAAAATACGTCAGTTTACACTAGTAAATACAATTAACCGACTCTTTTGAAAACATTTATGAAAAATTGATTTAAATGCACAAGGCATAAATATTCTTTTATAACTTGGGATAATTATACAAAATAATCTTGTATACAGATTTATATGTTTTTCGTACGTTCAGAGCCCGGGATAGAAGCCGAGACAAGATTAATAGACACACCACTAATATAAACCCACAAGAAGTTATCCTCACGAGTGGGTATATCATTTTACATACGCAACTGTCAGGTGTATGCCTACACTCCGTGCTTAAGTCGTGGCCATTTCAAATGAATGAGCCGAGGATATCCAGGACACGGTCATATTAAACCCCAAATGATTAAATCAAACAAAACAGATTAAAACAGGTTATCTAATGATTTAACCACTAATAGATTAAATATTCAATACCCGACCAAGCGGTAATAATTTAAAAGTATTTACCTAAGCTTAAAATGTAAAATTTGTATTCTCAGCCGTATATCCTACTCAAACAGGTGTAGGTAGCTTTTATTGGGCTCCTAATCTGGAACGAAGGTTTTAATAACCTATTAGATTACTAACGGGTCTTATTATAGTTATAAACTTAGACCGGTTAATTTAAAGATAGGTTTACGGTACGAAACGCAAGATTAAGCGGTGACCAGATTGGAATGTAATTTAGACCCGGCAAGTATGGAGACTTGTATTAAATGGGTAAACTAAATAGATTCTGGATTTTGAAGTAAAAATGATAAGGTTTGACCCGTTTCGGTTAATTTATGCAAACTAGTTACATAAACCGTACCGAACGCGTATAATCATAATGGGTAACCGGATGAGTCAAGTACAAGTTCCATAAGTCATTATGCTTAAAATATGTTGTGATATCAGTAGGATATCAACAATTATGCCCAAAAAGATTTTTAAACTTAATTAAGTCCCGTAAGGGTATTTTGGTCATTTTAAAGTTTATAAAAGAGGTTTAAACTTAACTGAGGTTCTGGTCTAAAACATTCAGTAAAAATATTTATTTTATCATGTTACATCAGTAAGATATCATACATAGGTGAGGTTTACCTTTTATGGCCAAATTATGCACCGTACGGGCTTTTTGGTCATTTCACATATGTTTTAAGGACAAAATTGGAAATCTGAGTTCAAGACTTATACTTACTGTTAAAGTATTAAAATTTATTTATAAAATCAGTAGGTAACAGGTCTTAGGTGTTAAATATAGTTTTAAACCATACAATGCGCCTAATTAGTGTAAAAGTCGATAATTGACGATATTTGAGATGTTTATGAAAATCTGAGATTTTGATCAGCCTTAAATGTTTAAAATATTTTATTTAACATATAACATCAGTAGGAAAAGGTTTGGCATGTTAATCATATGTTAATCTCATTTTATTAACAAAAAGGGTATTATCGTCATTTATCGAATTATACGAGAACTCAATGATATGGTCAGTTTATAATCTGACCAAAAATTCCAAAAATCCCTAAAAATAATATCAAAATAGTAGGTAATGAGTTTGGTGCCAAAATTTGGGTTTAAACATGATTATGCTAAAAATGTAATTTAATTAACAAAAGGTTTCATTTTACGATATCTTGCATAACTTTACTTTGAGACAAGAAACTGATGTCAAATTTATTTGACATACTTATATATCAGTAATAAAGCTTTTTGTCCTCTCACATATCCTAAAATATCGTTTTATAACATAAGGGCATAATAGTCAATCTTTAAGCAAATAACGGAAACATGCAAATGAACTATGATTTCTAAGGGACCATGAAGTATAACCTCAGAGGGTTATACTAACATATAATATGGTCACAAAGGAACCCTAAGGCACAAAGAAACTAAGCTAAATTGGGTCAGAACTGAAAATCCAAGCAAAAGTCAACTTTTGCGACTTTCGGTTACGAACCGAGCCTAAACTCAGAATTGTCGGGTTGAACATGTCTAAACATGTTCTTATAATATTTACTAAGTTATTAAAGTGATAAAACTGATTTTATAGCTTCTACATTATCAGTTATGAATTTTATTTAAAAACTGACCCGTTTGACTTTTATTTTAGTTACTTTGACCCGACAATTTACTAAGTAAACGTGATAATTAGGAGGTGCCCTTTTGAAGGATTATCACCTACATAATTACCAACACATAGCTACTTTCAATTCGAATAATGGCTGGACCGTTGGTGATTAATCACAAAGTCAAAGTATAATTACGATATCTTTGACTTTCGGTCCTTCAACTAATAAAATCTTAACTACAGAAGCTAAGAATACTTACAAAGGTCCTTAGCACGAAAATTAAACTTGAGAAAGCTTCCTTTGATCCAGGATGCTCCAGAGAATAAGTTTGAGAGTGAAAAATGATAGTGCAAGTCTCAAATGATCAAACAAGGAGCTATTTATAGGAATTTGGGGGTTGCTAAGATCATTCCAGCTGTTTAGGGAGTTAACCAGATGATCACATGTGTCCCCATGGCAGTAAAAACCATTAACATGCCCCTGGTATCGCTAAGAAGCCATGCAATGGCGGTGGACAGGCTGCAACATGCAGCTGTCCTGTTTTTGGTCATTGGCAGCTTGGTCGCGGCCAGCGTAGACATCAGCGGTGGCTTACGCGCTCCGCGACGACCCCCGATTCCGGTTAAAACTTTGCAAACTTGGCATTTTCAGTCCCTGGTCCTTTTTAAGTTTAAATAACTTTCGTTTATTGCAATATTAACCCCCATAGTTAACTTTTAAGTGTCTTGGGTCATAAAATAAATATCGTTAAGCTCCCGGTTAGCTACGGGATCACCCGAAAGGTCTTATTTTCAAACGTTGACGCATTTGGTCCCTATTTCTTGGAAACTACAACTGTAATCACTTATTTGCATCGAAACTACACGAAATCATTATCCGATATTCATGAGAGTATAATAAAATATTACAGAGTCTCAGGATCGTTAAAAGGTCACTCAGAGGTAAGAATTAACATGTTGACACGTTTAACCCCTGTACTTTATAACTTTTGATTTTTAATCACAAACGGCTTCTTGTGTTCGACAATTTATCCATTAAAGAATACGAACATCGTGTGAGGTCAATCAGAGGCACAAGTTTGGCATGTTGATGCTTTTAGTCCTTCAACATACATCTATACACTGTTTGACAACTTTAGTCCCTCAAAGTTATCTTTTTACATGATCAGGGTTTATGACACGTGTCATCATTGTATTGGACATGATTTTTGCGAGGTGTTACATATCTCCCCTTTGTTCGATTGTGAGAACATGTCAAGCAGCCTAATTTTTTCACAAAATTCTTGATGTTGTAAAACACTAAGTCCCTTTGTAAAAATATCTGCCAGTTAACTTTCTGAGTCAAGTCAACTGTCCTGGTACTAATGACTCCATTGACAACTTTTTCCCTTAAAAATGTAAGTCAAGTTCAAAGTATTTAGTTCTCTCATGAAACACTGGATTTGCTGCTATCGAAATACCAGCTTGACTGTCACAAAACAAATCAATAGGCAACACACACTCAACACTTAACTCTTTTAACAAGTTTTGTAACCAAATTAACTCACAAGTTGCTGAACACATAGCCATGTATTCAGCTTCTGCTGTTGATCCTGAGACAGTGTTTTGTTTCTTGCTTTTTCCAAGAAAAGGGACAGTTTCCCAAGAATATACAGACCCCAGAAATTGATTTTCTGGTGGATAGACACTTTGCCCAGTCAGAATCTGCATAACCATACAATTTCAAATGTTCAGATCTTTGGAAACATAGTCCTTTACCAGGACTTTGTTTTAAGTATCTCAGTAATCTTAAAGCTAACTGTAAGTGTATATCTTTTGGACTATGCATTAACTGACTTAGAAACTGGACTGCATAACTAATATCAGGCCTAGTTAATGACAAGTAAATTAACTTACCAATTAATTTTTGAAATCCAGTAATGTTTTTCAAAACTTGTTGATTTTTTTCAAACTTTGAAGTAACTATATGAAGGGTTATGGTCCCAAAAACCTCGCGCAGACGCATGGGACCATACCACAGCTTCACCACAATAAGCCTTCTTTAAGAGAACCCTGTGCGTCAGCGCACCGGTTCTAAAGGAGAACTTGAAAGAAAACAGTCTTCAACATCCGTGCGCCAAGATGGAACTAATAAACATCCTCACGCAAGTTCACATGACATGATAGTTAGGAATAAAACCCTAACAACATATCCACGCAATTAACCCAGACTTGAACAGAAAGTAACATTTCTGTTACAACAGAATTAACATGAGTAAGAGGCATAGAGGATTACAACTGTAAACCTTCTAGAAGGCCCCATTACGCACATCCATTCGGTTATAACTGAATGGCCACGTGGCATCATCCTGAACCCTCATCAAGGTCACGATGATGGCACCAAATTAAGAGAAGGATCCACACTTGCCCACTTTCCACGTGGCATCTTCCCAGCCGTTGATCATGTCCACGATCTGTGTGCATATACACCACGTTAGTGATTAACGGTGAAGGAAATAACCGCTTACGGAAAATACTTTCCGTTACTTCCTACGTCAACAAACTTTCCCGCCCAAATTCGGTTATAAATAAGACAAGTGAGGTATAATCTCTCAAGTTACTCTCACTTCACTTTCACTATTACTTCTTCTTCTTCATTGAAACCTGTACTTATTCTCACGCCAGAGGGTGGTCACAGAGAGAACCCCCATTCTCCCCATGGCGAGTCTAACGGCTGTTCGTTTTGTAGTTATCATTTGAAGAAGGAGCTTAGCCAAACCCCGAATCAAATGAGAGGACTCACCCTTTTATGCAGAACTAAACCCCTGGTCTGACTGATTCCGGACATTCAAACCAGCGTTTCTTCATTAGCGCCCACCGATCCTTCAATTTTCATTCTCATCTTCTTGTTTTGATTCATTTCTCTTCAAACTCTGTTTTCCATTGCAGAGATTCTGTCAAATCGACCGTCAGGATCTAGGCCGGCGAACTTCAATCGTGATCCTCATGTCGAGGGGATTGTAGAAGAAGCCTCCGACGATAACGAGGTCCAATACAACGATCCTGTTACTCCAGGAGCACAACCCGAGGTCCCGATAAGTTCAATCTTACCTCCCGGTGAAACCCCCATCTCGTGGTACGTCAGGTCTCAGGGGGCATTAAATGCAGTATATGCACAGCTTTGTGCACAGACTGTTCCTCATGTAACTCAATCTTGGAGATCTACATCTCATGTACGGGCACCATCTGCACCACGTACATCTCACTTTGACGCACCATCACGAATACATGTAGACGACACAGAAGTCTACTCTAGATCTCCTACCAGGTATGAATCTACTCAATCCGAGACTCAACGAATGGATTACCGTAATGAGCCATATTCTCATAGAAGGCAATCAGTCCATTCTCGGTTAGGCCCGCGTTCTTACCAAAAGCGGGACACCCAAACCGACGAATACAACAAAACATATCAGGAAGGTAATAACACAAGTGTGTTTAGCCGGCTGCAGCGGGACCATAAAAATTATAAACCTCGAGCGGTTTATAACCCGGATGCAGAACACGATTACAATTTAATCTACCACCCGCCAGAAGCAGCGGAGAACTTGAAATTTGTCAGTGAAATCGCCCTAGCTCCCCTCGAAAGGGCGAAACTACCATCAAACGTCGGCAAATTCAATGGGATGTCAGATCCAGATGATCATCTCCGTGTATTTACCAGCGCAAGCCTGGTAGGGGGTTGGACATTGCCTATGTGGTGTCACCTATTCGTCCAAACCTTGATAGGTGCAGCACGGTTGTGGTTCGATAATTTACCGGTAGGGAAGCTAATGTCATGGGTGTATTTAAAAGAGAAGTTCCTAGTCCACTTTAGCCAACAACGAAAATCTGTTAGAGACACCGCCGATGTAATGAATATCTGGAGGCGAGATGATGAAAGTCTAGAGGACTTCATAACGAGATACAACAAGGAAGTCCTAGAAATCGGTGATGTACATGAACATCTGATACGAGCACAATTCAAGTACGCCGTACGCTGTGAGGATATGATTAAAGTTCTATCAGGAACATAGGGTTTACCCAAGAGTTGGGAAAAACTAATGGCTGCTGCCAAAGTTTACGCTCAGACCTCGCACAATCTCAGCTCCAACAGGCCGCCTCCACCACACAACCGTCCGCAAGACATGAGCGGAAGTAACAGTAAGAAGTTCAAAAAGAACTGGAGGGACTCGGCTTCCGGAGCATACTCGTCTGACGATGCTCGATCAACAATTAACAAGTTGACAGCGCAGAAAGAGGCTAAATAGGATAATCGTGAGCGACAGTGGACCCCTCTAACAAAAACACCGACGGAGGTACTTAGTACCGAAGACTATCAATTCAAAACACCCCCGCCGATGAAGAACAAGAGAGGTCAGGATCCAAATTAGTATTGCGAGTATCATAAGGATAACGGTCACACTACAAATAATTGTATAAGCCTCCGCACCGAAATTGAGAAGGCACTAAAAAGTGGCGAACTCACCCACTTACTTCAAAATGTGCGGAAGGACATCAAACAGATTACTCGTGGGGATAAGGGACCGAGTAAAAAAGCCAAAACCTAAGCCACGCAAGAGCAACAGGCATAAAATAGCTTCCTTTCATATTGGTTAGGCTCTCCAACTACCAATCCATGACACAGGACTATTAGTATGAGTAAATTAAGTCTCAATTAATTATCCTAAGAAACAACTTTGTAACCATGGCCTCTGAGCCCTATCCAAAATCAATACAAAGCTTGTTATATTATTTATGTGTTTATTACAAAGTGCATGCAATTCCTTTTGGTAAGCGCAAAAACACTATGGTAACCTTAACACAAGTCTCATGAACGGTCTGTGATCACACGTATCGCGCAAGGCCCAGCCTTACGTTCACACATGAGCTTTATACCACCTTTATTCTCCTTACCTAATCAAAGAAATTGTACTCATGCAAAATATTTTAATTCAAACAAGTATTAAACACGTTACTGGCACACCGCGTGCCTTAACAAAAAACCATTTACATGCACGGCAGTGCATCAACAAAGATACTTGCGCCATAGCGCATTAACAAACAGGGATCTACATCCCAAACCTATGTCAACTACCAATTGTTCATACAACCACAAAACAAAGAAAACCTAAGCTAGGTCTTCATCATCATCATCCTCTCTATCCGGGAAAACTTCTCTCAGTTGCGTCACGAAATCTTCAGACTGCAACAGTAACAAGGTCCATGACAGGAAGCTGCAAAGTATTGAATTGAGTTTTTGCAGCAGCAAGAGCAGCTTCAGTATCAGCACCTTGCGTAGCAGACCTACTAGTATCCCAGTCAACTTTCAAAGCATTGACAACATGCTGCGAACATTCTGAGTACCCTTAGGCATACCCATCGTTGCGCGCAGCAACCAGCAGGTGCGCAACCGTCATATCTAATTCTTCGGAATTAAGAACAGAGTTGGCAACCTACACAATAAAACAAATAAGAAGGCGCATAATCATCTCTAGACACTATCAAAAGTAGAAACACTTACGCTTATGATTCCGTGATCTTTCAACCATAGCATGTCATTCTTCAATGGTTCATTCTGACTCTCCGCCGTCACCCGAGCAGTCTCAGAACTTTCAAACTTTTCTTCAGTTTAAACAAGACGGCGGGAAGTCTCAACTTTTTCAACCCGTTCAAGCTCCAAATCTTTTTTAGCGGATTCAACCTCCGCATTAAGTTGTTCCTGCTCAGATAATAAAAAGGTAAGTTCGTCTATCTCCATTTCCCTAAGAGCAAGGGTGGGGCAAGTTTGTACCTCTCTCTGTTCACTTCTCTCCCTATGAGAGCGCGCCTCATCACGCGCCGCTTTAGCCTCAGCTTTTTCTTGTTTCAGCTTCTCAATATCTGCATCTTGTTTTTTCAATCTCTCAACATCAGCCTTGAGATTATTAATGATATTGCGGAGACCTATCTTTTCATTATTATCTTTCTCACAGATCTCCCTCCAATTTTTGCGCTCTTTAGAAAGGAGAGCAGCTTCAGCCTCCGCTTTTCTTTTCCAACCAGATACAGACCATTCTTCAGTTTTTTTGTCGCTCTCAAACATGGCCCGATCAACCTCCAATTTAGCCCTCAGCAGGGCAGCTCGGGCCTCATCCTCAGCAGCTTTCTTCTTGGACGCCTCAAAAGCATCCCATTCCTTGTGCATGCTCCGCCACTCACGCACTATACGATGCGTAGTGGATGCATAGGTAGCAGCTTCTTCAAGGTAAGCATGATAAGTATGCTCATGAGGACGTCCCTCTTGAAACTTAATCTCTCCAGGAGGGAAAGTTCCCTGCAACCAGTCATAGCACACGCGCCAGTCTAAAAAGGTGTCGCTTTTTTTTTCAGATTCCACACCGGAATATGAATTTCAGAAACAAACTTCTCCGAATAAGTCCTACAGTAATAATCGCCCGGAGTTTCCTCCGGACGGATGGGAGAATTCTCAGCATCGTGAGAAAAGGAGCCCTGATCACCAGCTGGGCTCCTCTCAATGTGCACAGGCGCAGAAGCAGAAGCAGGCGCAGGGACTGGCATCACATGGTCTTCGTTTATAGACTTTTCTTTCTCTGAATCATGCACCATAATCTCAGGAGACTCGTGACGTGTACCATCAACATTCGCAGTCTCTGGGTTCTCAACCTTCTCAGATTCCACCTCAACAGGCTTCTCCACTTCAGAATTTTTCACCTCAACAATTTTCTCCGTCTCATTTTCAACAGCTTTAGTACTTTCTAGCTGTTCACTGATTGATACATGAGGAGGTGAAGGCGGAAGGTCAACGTTAACTGCGGATGATGGCTCCGCATGAGCAGGAGAAACTGGTTCTTCTGCAAAAAACAAATCTCCGTATTACAAACATATAGTACGCGTAAAAAGCAAACAAAGAAGATACTCACCCAGAGGAGGTTTCACAATAAAGGCATCAAAATTGCCTCTTCTGCTAATCTTTCTTCTCTGAGCCTTCTTGACAGGCTGCGCCCCAGCCTCAACTTCAGCTTGCTTTCTTTTCCCCGCCTTCGTCTTCACCAAAGGTTCTGGACTTGACTCTAAGTCAATTGGGTCCTCAGGATTTGAGGCATGGATGTCAACCGTATCCCGAGGCTCCACCTTCAGTTTCTTCACAACTACAGGCACAAGACCTTCCAACGAGTCAGACACCACTACATAGTCACACCAGGAGTCAAAGGAATGGCGCGTACCTTTCTTCTCTCCTTTAACATTTTTGACTTTTGACGATTGGGGTTTCGTCGAGTCGGCCTTTTTTGGCGCAACATTAGCGGCAGGCGCACGCTTTTTCTTCTCAGGGCCTATGCCCAGGTTAGTCAGCTCACCTACTTAGAGAAGAAAGTATTGCAATATTACCCCACGCGCAAATACAGCACAGAGTAATATTGCAATATCAAACCAAAATAAATACTTACCAGCACCAGTCGGAGGTTGCGCGGAAAGATCTTTATCTCGCGGCAAAGCAAAATTCTTGACTATCCGAAGGTAGCAAAGTTCCTCGTCAGCCTTTTTGGAATAGTAGCCATTTTTCCACCTTCTCTCTTATACGCAACAACATATAAGGAGACAACTACAAAAGGGAAAACAGAAACAGTCAAAAAAAAGAGAGGGAAAGAGATCCAGAATCTTACTACTATCGCCCTCCATATACACCGGTTTGTCTTCTCGTTCCATCCGCCAGAACAGACTCAGACCAGCAGCAACTAGGGCTTTTTCCGGAAGCTCAATCGACGGAACATCCTTTAAATCCTGGTACCAAGTTTCTGAAAAAGGAGTCTGTATGGTCTCTGTTGCAACATCTTCTTTACCCCTGAAGGTCATCTTCATTGGAATCACACCGGCCTTAACAAAAAAGAATTTAGATTTCCAGTCATGAAAAGATTTCGGGGGATGCAACAAAATCTTCTTTGCCGAAGCACGTTGGATAAAGGAGTAAAAGCCCTGTGAACAATGCATTTGGTGAAACACTCGGAAGCGGTTGACCGTCGGCTCGATATGCATTGACCGACAAACGAATTTGAAATGGCGGACCCGAACCATTCCGATATGATGCATTTGAGAAATATGAAATTTATAGTACGAAAGGATTTCAAGGAAGAACTTCGTTACAGGCAATCGAAAGTTTCCTGCAGCAAAATAATCCCAAAAAAGGGTAATGTATCCGGCCGGAGCGTCTGCCGCCGTCTGACACTCATCAGGATATCAAGCATCCCAACTATCAGGAAACTTAAAATTTCGAACCATGTTGTCAAATGTTTCCTTAGGCCACTTCAATGGTGGAAGACCGGCAGACATATCTTCGGAGGAATCTTCGTGGCGTTCTCCGGTAGACATAGGGCAAGAAATTTGCAGTTTTTAAGAAGATATCGGAGAAATAGAGTACGTTTCAAATGGCAATGCTAACGAAAGAGGGCAATAAAAGGGTTTATATACCCACCGCCATCAATGACCTAGAAAACCGTAATAGCACCTTTTTCGGGAAAAACATGGTTATCTAAGCGTTAGGGGCGAGTGGGAAAAACCATAACGCGAGTTCACACGCGCGTGTAAACCACGATTGACGACGTGCAACTGACAAGTGACAGCATGTCACTCAAAACTGTCATACGTCAACAGTCATCACTGTACCTTTTACCTGCCAAGGGTCAAATTTTTCAAACTTTGAAATCATGAGCAATTCAACTCAAAAAAGTATCTTCCTCAAGAAGATTCTCTACATTTCGCGCCAAAACTCTACATAGCAAAAGTCACCCATCTCTTATAGTCCAATACTCCATTTATTTGCATAAGAGCAACACTGGACTGGGGGGACTGGAAGGGGTATGGTCCCAAAAACCTCGCGCAGGCACATGGGACCAACTACAACTTCACCACAATAAGCCCTCTTTAAGAGAACCCTGCGCGCCCGCGCACCGGTTCTAAAGGAGAACTTGAAAGAAAAAAGTCTTCAACATCCGCGCGCCAAGATGGAACTAATAAACATCCTCGCGCAAGTTCACATGACAGGATAGTTAGGAATAAAACCCTAACAACATATCCACGCAATTAACCCAGACTTGAACAGAAAGTAACCTTTCTGTTACAACAGAATTAACATGAGTAAGAGGCATAGAGGATTACAGCTGTAAACCTTCTAGAAGGCCCTATCATGCATAGTCATTCGGTTATAACTGAATGGCCACGTGGCATCATCCTGAACCCTCATCAAGGTCACGTTGATGGCACCAAATTAAGATAAGGATCCACACTTGCCCACTTTCCACGTGGCATCTCCCCAGCCGTTGATCATGTCCACGATCCGTGTCGATATACACCACGTTAGTGATTAACGGTAAAAGGAAATAACCGCTTACGGAAAATGCTTTCCGTTACTTCCTCCGTCAACAAACTTTCCCGCCCAAATTCGGTTATAAATAAGACAAGTCAGGTATAATCTCTCAAGTTACTCTCACTTCACTTTCACTATTACTTCTTCTTCATTGAAACCTGTACTTATTCTCACTCCAGAGGGTGGTCATGGAGAGAACCCCCATTCTCCCCGTGGCGAGTCTAACGGCTGTTAGTTTTGCAGTTATCATTTGAAGAAGGAGCTTAGCCAAACCCCGAATCAAACGAGAGGACTCACCCTTTTATGCAGAACTAAACCCCAGGTCCGACTGATTCCGGTCATTCGAACCAGTGTTTCTTCACTATATAACTTTGTTCAATAGGAGTGTTAACATGTTTGCACCCGAAAAAACCAAACTCACTTAACAACTCTAAACAATATTTTCTCTGATTCAAACAAATACCATCTTTGTTATATAGAACTTCAATACCAAGAAAATACTTTAACAGGCCTACGTGTTTAATTTTAAAACTATCACTTAAAAGTTTTTTTAACTTTATGAATCTGAGTTTTAGAACTTCCAATCACGGCAATGTCATCCACAAAGACAAGTGATGCAACAAACACAGAATTCTTACAAAAGTTAAAGAGAGAGGTCACATTTACTTTGAACAAACCAATTTCAACTAAAACATAAGTTAGGTTTTCATTCCATTTTCTAGGGACCTGTTTAAGTCCATATAAGGACTTAACCAATTTACACACTTTGGTTTCATCCTTTGAGTAATAACCCTGAGGCAACTTCATATAAACATCCACAGTTATAACACCATATAAAAAGGCATTATCAACATCCAAAATCAAGACCTTTCCTTTGATTAAAGCCTTTTGCTATCAATCTATCTTTGAATCTTTCCACTTCACCATTATACAATTTGTGTCATTACTCTATTTTAAGTTTTTATATAAAGAAATAATATAAATCAGAGTATATAACCCTCCACCATCACCACCACCACACCACCTCTGCCTCCGGCCACGGTTGCCGGAAATTCAACGTTTTTCCGGAATTAAAGGGTTTCTCTGTGCACTAATCTTCAGTTCTGCACCATCCATGAGCATACGCTGTTCTTCGTGTCATCTATTCCAAGTAATGACTTCCTAACAACGGTATCTTCAGTTCGTTCATCATCGTACGCATTCCAGCAGCCTAAAATCGTTATATTCGCAGAAAAATCAAATCATCTTCTACTTATGCACATAACTAGTTCATATACATGGGCCCACGACACATTATAAAACAAACGAGTTAATAAATATACAAAACTTATACAATATAAAATTGTTGTCTAAAAGATATGTAATATTTTAACACACTCCATGAAGTATGAAGACAACTTCATTTTTGCAATTTTGCATTGCTGGGGTATTTTTGTCTTTATATCCCAGTTCCCATTGGTGCACATAAACATAAATTCATAGTTAAGTTAGCATTTTATATTAAAAATAATCTTTTACCAAGAAGACCATGGAACATGCAAAACCAATGTTCTTAAACCCGGACCGGACCGGCCGGTCGGACTGGTCGGGCCGGGAACCGCTAGTAATACCGGGCCGGTTCACATGTTCAGGCCGTTTTTGCAGTGGGCCGGCAGTTTGGCCGGTTGCCGACGGTTCGGCCGGATGTTTAATGAACCGGAGAGGTCGGGCCGGTTGACTTTTTCCGGTTGCAGAGATTTTCAGATAGTAGTTTTCTGGAGATCGAGCCTCAACTTATTAACGTTAAGATAGATGAAAGGAAAAAACAGGGGTTAAAATGGAACATTTTGAGGGAGGACGATGTCGAACGCCGGCGGAGCTCAGCCGCATATGGTGGTTTATGTGAGAGAAAAAGAATGCTTTTCATATGAAGAAGAAAGAACAAGTATAAAAGCATTTTATGTTTATTTATATTATATACTTTTTCTTGGTTAATGTGAAGTGTGGAGTCCAACGTTTAAATTCAATTTTCTTTATTGTTTAGTCTGAAATTTATTTATTTCTTCACTTTACTTATCTCCATCTTATTTTATTGTTTTTTTAATTTTATTGAATTCAAGTTTTTTACCATATTTAAACTTTTTAATTATAAATATATACGTAGACTCTATTATTATATACTTTTTTTATTTTATTGAATTCAAGTTTTTTACTATATTTTAACTTTTTTTATTATAAATATATAAGTAGACTCTATTATTGTAACATTCCTATTTTTATATAAGAATTATAGGTTTGGTTAAATTTATTAACCACTAGTAACTAGTTTATTTTTAATATAAATATTTAACCCAAATAGTTTTAAACACTATTTTATATATATAATTGCTTGAAATATTATTCTAATTAATTGGCTTGTATATGGGTGACCTTTCTAATAAAATAAAAGTATATAAAAACTTATATTATTAGACGGGTAGTCTACGGGTAAGTTGACTATTAGAAATATGAAGTACCTAGACGGGCCTAGTAACCATATACTAATTAAATTATAAAAATACATTGTATTTTGAACCTACTCTATTTTTAATAATACTTGGTTCAAAATGTAGACAAAAATATTCTTGTTCTGATGACATATTTATTATTTTATAAAACGTTATATTTTAGAAGTTATAAACGCCAAATAAGTAAAGCAGTTAAATTAATTATAATAGATATATAAAAAAATAAATTAAATAAACTTACATGTAAGTAAGTGAACGGTTACATTAAAGAAATATATTAATATAAAATAAATCAAATAATATTTGACAACTTACAATTGAAATCATCTCAAAAGAGTACGTGTATGAATTTAGGATATGTATAGTATAATCAAATAATATGAAAATTCTATATTTCATGACTATGCATAAGATATAATTCGTGGAAGTCCAAGGGACACTTAATTCTAAATTCATATGTATACGTGGATGGTATGCATGAGTTCAAAGTTTCAACAATTTAGTATAAATAGACTACCACCCCACCATTTATAATTATTCAAGTTCTTTTCTTTCCTTCACACTCTTTCGCCATGTCTGTAGATCCTTTGTCTTTTAATATTAAACCTATAATAATAATAAGGTTCTGCCCTGTTTTAAGTGTTTTAACTCCCGATCACCGCTACCCTTTCCGATTGATCTGAGCCTCATAACGTATGTCAGGGCTCTGCCCGACTAAGTTGTTGGGATTCGGTCTCGGGACATCGGGACAAGGTTGAATTAGGGGTACTATACTTAACACGAGTGCATTATATATTTTTAAATAGCTCAGAAGTTATACCCAAAATTTATACCAGGAAGTTTTCTAGTTGAACCCTAAAGTTACAAAGTGGGTCCATTCTCTTTTCTCACCGTTTTATTCCCTTTTTGTCCCAAACCATAACAACTCTCACCAAAACTATTATTTATTATTATATTTTGTTCACAAGGAAACCTTAGTTAAGACCCCTAAGTAATCCTACATAAACTCTAAAAATTTTCAGAACAATCAAAATCAGGATCAGGGCCCCTAAAACTCAGGGGGGTATTTCCTAGTTACGATTATCCTAATATCTTGTTGTCAGAATCGAATTTCGAAAATCCGTCGACTCAGCTAAGCTAGTTGGACACGTGGCAATCCTATGAGATAAGGTGGACCTTCGCGTCACGCGAAGCCCATAGGGGGACCCCTCGCGTCACGCGAGGGGGTCAAAATCTCAGTATAAATAGAGGAGTTTGGGATTTGCATTTCTGCGTTGAAACGACGTTAAAATTCATTTCCTACGTCGAGATATCACCTGTTTACTACAAAACACACACAACACGAAACGCTGCCGCAATAACAGGGTATTAACTCGATCGCTGCTACGATTTAATGTCCGATCGATTTAAACTATCCGACAGGATGTTTAAGTACTATCCTTTGTCATTAGTCGTGATTCCGACAGGATGTTTGAGTACCACCCGAACTCGGGGAATACTCTGTCATTCGTTGTGAATTCGATGGATGTTTAAGTGATTTCACTTTGTCATTTGTCGTGAGGGTTTTAATCTCGTGAGTTATCGTAAATGCTGTATTAGTTACTTACTGAGTTCGTGTGCACTAGGTTACAAGACTAATCAATAGGCTAAGCTCTGCCTGTATAAATATGCATGCTTATAATGTGAGTCATTCTCTTTTTATCAAATTACTTTCAAAATCATGTTATTTTCAAAGTTATAATTACAGGGATT
>JARYGA010005860.1:0-46757 GCA_030545235.1 Helianthus tuberosus
CCAAACAGATCCCTTTGCCAGATGGAAGCAAGAAAATTGATGTGACCACAAATGCACTGGCAGAAGCAGTTGCAAGTGTAAAAAGGGATAGAGAGGCCAAAAGGAAAGCCAGGGTGGATTATCCGGATCAGGGTACTTCAGGGTCACAAGATGATGAAAATCTTGTTAATGAAAAGAAGAAGCCTACAAGAAGAGTAAGGCTACCCAAATCCATTCCAACCAGACGTTCAAAGTCTGCTACAAAACCACCACCTAAAACAGCTGTTGTAACTCCTGTTGTATCAACAACTGTTGGTACTTCAGTGGTTTCAACATCTGCTCCCACTTCAACACACACCACTTCAACATACACCAAATCCACTGCTTTACCACCATTACCACCAAAAACAAAATCACCTCCTGCCAAAAAGCAGAAGACAGTAGTTGTTACAACATCTGCTGTAATGACAACAGTGGTTGGAACACCAGTTGTTTCAACAACTGTTAGTCAATCACAAACCACTGCCACTACATCAACTACCACTGTTCCATCCAAAACATCATCAGCCCCTCCTCAAACAAAGAGGAGAAGACTAATTCTCAAAGATGATGACACTTCACCACCACAAACATCTTCAAAATCTTCAGCTCTTGTCACAATACCAAAACCTGTTCCTCTTTCTTCAGTTCCAATGTACAAGCCCTTACCTCCTGCAGGTGTTCAATTTCCTCTTGAACTAGCAGCTGTTAGAGAAGAAATAAAATCTTTTTACTATGAGGATGACCCTGCCAAAAGGAGTTTGCCATCAATAAAAGGATATCCCTGGCCTAAAAATGTTGATGAATATTTGGATATCAAGGCCAAGCAAGCAGAGGATATCTCAAAAAGAAACACACAAGGGAAATCTGACAAAGAAATTTCAAGAACCTATCAATATCTGCTCACACAGGTGAGATCCCTAGAACAATTTGCAAAAAATGTCAGTCAACAAATTTCAGAAAGAGCAGCTGAAAATTTGAAGAAAGACTACATTGAAAGCATCATGGCTCACAAGAAGTACAAAGGAGAGAAATATATGTACAAAGAGTGGACTGTTCCTGAGCTTGAAAATGAAGCTGCAAGAATTCAAGACATGATAAAAAGGAAAGTCACTCACACTCCTCCTGTCTGGGCAAAGTTTAGAAAGAATGTACCTGACAAACATGTAGAACTGAAGAGAATGAAAGAAGAACTGGTTGCTGCTGAATATGGAAACAAAAGACAAGTTGCTAGATGGAAAGAAGATGTGGTCAGGATCACCTACAAAAGGTTGGAGGAACTAAGAAAGAAAGATCCAAATGTTCCTCAAAAGCCTGACTATCCTGAAGCAGAGGTTTCAAAAAGACCAACAAAGCTGCAAATCAGGAAAGCCACTGCTCTAGCTGGTGCTACCATCTACAAAAGAAGGAGCAAAAACCAGCTGAGTACTGAAACAATTCAAGACCTATTAGCTGGAGATGCTGTTGTAAAAGCAGGCATGAAAGTAATGATTAAAGAAGATCTTGAATTGGAACAATCTGCAAGTGCTGCTCAGCCAGTGATGAATAGGCCAGCCTCACCAAATACCTCTGCAAATAAACATCTCCCAAGAAACCCACCAGGCTCAAAAATACAAAAGTGGGAAACTGACAAACAGACCTGCGTATTGACTTTGCTCAGGACTGGTGGAGAAGTGGAGAAAATATCAAGGGAACAAGCTCTTGGCCTGAGTCTTGAAGATTTGCAGGATCTCCTTGATCTTCCACTTAGCAGGGATGATGAAGATACAGATGCCCTAGACTTTGAATTACAATTTAAAGGCCAGATAAGGGAACTGTTGATGAGGCAATAAAGATTTCCACAATAATGAAGAGTTTTGGCATTATCTGTTCCAGGGGGGAGATTGTTGGGATTGAACCCTATCAGAGGAACAGATAATTAAAGCCAAAACTGGATCAGAGCAGTGGATCCAGAATAAGCAGATGTTTACATACAAATCTCTCCCCTTGAAAGTGGTTTCATATCTGCTGACCTCCTATCTGCTGATCTTACTAAGTGCTGATCTACAACTGCTGCCTTGCATCTACTGCCCAATGTCAAAGACTGATGGAAGACCAAAGCTCTGCTGATTCAATCTACTGCCTTGAGTCTAGTACTGTTGATCCGGACAAGCACTGCTAGGTTCACAGCAGTGGAAGGATGCAGCAGCTGTTTAAGTGTCTTTTATGTAATGAAATGTAATAGCAGTAGTTAGTGCATCAGTGTTTTGTATAGATCAGAGGTTAGAGTTTGTTAGGAGGTTAGATGTCACTTTCATGGTGACGTCAGCTAAGATGCTCAGTGGTTTGCAAGTGCCTATAAATAGTTCAGTACTTTGTACTGTTCTATTAGCTCTTTTGCATCATTGTCTTCTTTGCACGAACAAACTACTGAGCTCTGGCTGAGGGGGAGTTTGCATTCATTCATCAATCATTGTAATCGTTATTGAAATAAATTCAATCTTCCGATTCATTGTGTAAAGATGTTTGATCAAAGTATTACTCTCATTTGATTGTATGCAAAGTTTGTTTTCACCATAATTCCGCTGCACACTCATCCATTCTCATTTTAATTGCAAACACAAAATACAATCAGAAACAAACTCAGATCCAACAAATGTATTGCGAGCTCCGCCAAGCTCCTTAAATAGGTTTTAGCTTAAAGGCTACTTGATCTTGATACATTCGATTTCCTTCGAATGATTCTATATTTTCCGGGCTTAACTAGCCTGATAATTTATCAAATTTGGCACACCTTTCCTGGGTGATATCTTTTGTTGAACTTTATTCCTTAACAAGAATTTAGGAGATTTGCTATTTTCATTAATTCTTTATTTTCTGCCGAATACTGGCAACTTACAGATGATTATGTATTTGCGTGATCTTATTTGTTGCTTCTAATGCAACTTTCAGATCCTGATAATTGGACTTACCAATCTATTGTCCTATCAATAGGCGTTTAACGTTTCATCTATACAAGGTCTTCACAGGAGCCACCTTGATACTTATATACAACTATTTTAGGAAAAGCTTATCTTAAGGTGAGATGGTTATCCCAACCATTGCTTAAAACTATTCTTAAGGAATAGCTAATCCTTATAGCGAGTTGAATAACTCGACGATCCTGAGTGGCTGATGGAAATTCTAAATCATTGCCTAATTGGGGTTGCGGTAATAACGCATAAGCAAAATGAACCGTCTTTCATAATTAACTATATCGAATTCTCAGAATATCAAGTTAGGCTATATGAACCCTCTATTTTAAACTTAGTTAATCAAGGTTTCGATTCTTCCAATGATGATACTAGTCGTCTTGGAGATTTCATAGTAATGCAGCCTTAATGGGATATAAATCTTAATTCTACCTGCCTTCCAGGGGTAAACAGGATAATCTTAGGAGAAGATAATCAAGATACAAGGAGGTTACAGAGATTTCCATATCTCAGGCTCCAGTTCACCCATCATTGCTTGTGTCAAATAAGCGACACATTTATGTTACTAGTCCACGAATTCCTTAATTGGGAACTTTTACTTGGACAATTCCATGCTGGATATCTCCTTTGAATACCATTAGTTGACTTTAGTATCATATGACCATCGGAATATCCTTGTGGTCCCATGCATTAAACCTCCATACTGATCAGGCATGGAAGCAATCTATGGAACATATTAAGATATACCAATCCTCATATGGCGCTTTTTATCATACTGTTTGGTATTCGGAATTAATAAGGATTAAAGAGATGTCAATTACATGCGAATGTCCTTTATCTATAGAGAGGGCACATCAAAATTTTATGACTTAAAGATTTCTGACAGGAACAGAAGAAATGGTTCCTATTACTAAATGAATTGATTTCTTGGTTGTGATCCGACCACTGCTATTCTTCATCCTCATGGCCTTATATACTAACCATGGTTTCGTTTAAACCATACAGGCCAATATGGCATTAACATTCTTCATGAACGTTATTTAATATATATATAAATTATACTTAGCCTAGGTCACAAAAGACCATTACTGGCTTTTAAAGTTTGGTCCTAATCCATCATCTTTTTTACAGGGAGTCAAAATGTCACATCTCTCTTTATTATAGTGATGAATTTGGATAGTTTGAAAGCTTGCCATAAGGATATCAGAAAGAGTGATTCCTAATAGATATAAAATATCAGTCTAAGATTTGTTGGAGCATTTTCTATAGTGTCATCGGCCAATTTCTATCTTACGTTAAATGACCGGAGTCCAAATCAACGGGGACAACAGTTTCCAATATTTATCGTTTCCTATAGAATCATCTTTGCCAGTATCAGATAAATTTCTGTATAAACTGTTTGATAAGGAAAGGTACCTGCTATAAAGTTATCATTCTGCACCGTCTCCTGGGCGTTCATCTAGAAAACTCATGCGTTTGTTCTCTTGGCCTCTTCGGGCTTCTTCTGATTCCTAGGGCAGTTGGTCTTGATATGCCCCTTCTCGTTGCAACCATAACAGGTTGCATCTTTTAGCTTCTTGCAATCCAGGGTTTTATGTTCCTGAGACTTGCAAATTCCACACGGTAGAGGCTGAGATTCAAATCTGCATTTCCCGAGGTGGTATTTCCTACAGGTTTCGCACCTGGTCTTCTCAACCGACTGCTGGCTGTCTCTTTTAAACCCGGAACTATTCTTATCCTCAGAGTTCCTTTTCCTATCGGAGCGGTGAGAATTCTCATCCTCCCTTTTACGCTTTCCATCTTCAGAGACTTTGGCAGCCTTGATTCTGACCACATCGAGTGTGAGGGATAGCGACAGATCTGCCGCTGACCTGAATGTAGTAGGTCTTGAAGCCTTAACACTGGCTTTGATTTCTGGGGCTAAGCCCCCGATGAAGCGAGCAATTCTCTTGGGTTCTGGTGTTACTAGGTAAGGAACCAGTCTGGACAGGGTATTGAAACTGGTGAGGTAAGCTTGACAATCTAAGTTTGTCATCACCAATGATAAGAAATCTGATTCAATTCTTTCGACCTCGTGTTGAGGGCAGTAGTTCTCCATAATGAGAGCAACAAACTGTTCCCATGACATGTTGTAAAGTGGGATCTTCCCAGCAGCTTGAATGAGAGCCTTCCACCATGCTAGTGCCTCTCCCTTGAACGATTGGGATACATATTTCACTACATCCCTCTCAGCTCAACCGCTGATATCGACAACTGTGTCCATTTCATCCAACCAGATCATACAATCTATTGCTCCTTTCTCCCCAGTGAAATCTCGAGGTTTACAGGAAACAAAGTACTTATAGGTACAAGACTTGGTATGCGGTTCATTATCGAACACTATCTTCTTGGATGGAACACTGTGTTCATTTGATGAATGTCGATCATCATCCTTCTTTGGCTCCTCTTTCTTAGGGGGCGGCTCGTTATGAGGCTTTGAATGAGTTTTAGGGATAGACTTGGAGTGGGGTACAGATGAGGCTTGACTATGCATCCCACTATACTCCTTAAATTGTTCCTCTACAGCTTTAGATACAGCTATGTCAATCAGGGTACGAAGCTCTCCTTTGGTTATATTAATCCTATCGTTATCATCGCGGTTTTCCAAAGGATGACTGTCTATCTCGTCAGAGTCAGCCATGTAGTCTTAGTTGCTACAAAAAGAAAAAAAATAAGGGCAAGGTTTATTTAGAAGCCCTTACAGTACTATCGTTCTTAAACGATTTATTAACCATGCTTTTAATACACATTTTAGTTAATTTGTTAAATATAAAAATTGTTCAGGATCTTTATCATAATCCTAAATTATAAGTTAATAATAGCACAAAAGGCCTAGTCACGTAGACAAGTTTAATTTATAAGCCATGATTTCAGAGAATCGAGGCATTAAGGTTTGAATCAAAGTTCATTACCCTTTTTCTGGACAGAGGGGCAAAGGCTACTACTGTCTTTAGTCCCTTAGGACAATAAGTATGGCCCGTAGGCATTTCACCACTCATGGATGTTTATAATATGATCATCTTCATTTGATGATATTAGTCCGGATCGCATTGATCATACAAACTATTATGCTTGGACGTAGTCCAACATCTTTAGACGGGGGTCAGAGACCACCACGGTCGTTGTCTTTTCGGACAACAAGTTAGGCCCGTAGGCATTTCATCACTAATGGATGATTATTTCAAACAAGGGAATTCAGATTAACCCCCCCCCCCCTTTTTTAAAAGATGGCCTGTGTGACTTTAACGATTCACAGTTTACCAAAAATGTTAACGTACTTACAGATGTTAACAGGGATTGGAATCCTTTGGATAGGTTTTACCGTCTTGGCCATGTCTGCAATGACATTTAGGCTAGGTTTTACCATCTTGGCCATGTCTGCATTGACATTTAGGCTAGGTTTTACCATTTTGGCCGTGTCTGCAATGACATTTAGGCTAGGTTTTACCTTTAAGATTCCTTTAATATTTAACGCAGAACCATCTTAAATTGAAATGTTAATAAGGGTCTGAATCTAATTGTGGAACTACCGTCTTGGCCCCGCCTTAAAATGACACATGAGCTAGGTCTTGTCCTTTTTAGATATTGCCATTTAATTATAATGGTAGATTTTATAATATAGGAATGATATTTTTAATAAAATCGTTCCTTTAAAATTTAAACAAGTATATGGTTGCCCTAAACGGGACTTCTACAAAAATGACTTGCCCATGCAAGAGCTAATCAGAAAATAACAAAGGAACCAAATAAGGACAACAAAACGAATTTGAATTTGTCCTATGTTCTTGTCTAGACTCAAGAATGTGCAACTGTGTAACTGAGATTAAACACAAAAGGCTAGCGCTTAATTCACTCAGTGTTGGCTCTGATACCAACCTGTCACACCCCGATTTCCACACGTTTGACCGGTGGGCCCGGTGGGGAGTATCATGACGTGGTTGGCAACATAATAGTCAAACAACACAATATATAAATGCACAGCGGAAGCAAAAGGTAAATATATTACAATCCGAATATAAAGTAATATCAAGTATTACAACGGAAAGTAAAGGATCCACAGGCGGATCTTAAATATAAACATTTGTTCAACAGACTTTAGACGCCTAGAACTTGCAAGATTCCTTATTAGCGCCTTGAGCTTCCAGCCAATTACGTTCAGTACCTGTCACTTAACCTTTTTGGAAAATACGTCAGTTTTCACTGGTAAATACACTCAACCGACTCATTTTGAAAAGGTTTAATAAAATTGGTTTGAATGCACGTGGCACAAAATATCTTTTTATGATTTGATTAAAATGCACAGAGGCAAAATTAATCTTTTATACTTGGGACAATTATAGTTATAATCTTGTATACAGATTTACATGTTCGTTGTACGTTCAGGGCCCGATGTAGAAACCGAGTCAGATTAACAGACACGCCACAAGTATAAGCCCACAAGAGAGTGAGATACCGTTATTACTTAAGCAACTGTCAGGTGTATGCCTACACCTCGTGCTTAAGACATGGCCATTTTATAATACAATGATGTCAAGGATATCCGGGACATGGTCATTAACCCCTAAAGGTCTTTATTTCAAACAATACAGATTAAACTGGGTTATTAAATTATTCAATTAACCACCAAACGATGGAAGATTTAATACCCGACCAAGCGGTATTTTATATACCGTAACCCAAGCCCGTATAGGGAAAATAAGTTAAGAGTATTTACCTGAGCTAGCTCATGTCTTAAATAGCAAGAATTTAATAACTCAGTCGTATTCACTTAAGTAAGCGTAGGTACCATTTACCGGAAGGATCTAGTCTGGAACGATGGTATAAATAACCAATTAGAATGCTAACGGGTCTTTAATTAAGCCTAAGCTTAGACCGGATAGTCTTACCGAAAGATACGGTTCAAACGCATGATTAAGCGAAGACCGGATAGAATCTGATTTAGACCCGACAAGTTCGGAGACTTGCTTAATATGGGTATTTCATACACATTCTGGATTTTGAGATAAAACCGATAAGGTTTGACCGTTTAGGCTAATTTATGTAAACTAGTTACATAAACCAAACCGAACGCGTAATAAGCGTAACGGGTATACATATGAGCCATTTACAGGTTTCCTAAGTTAATATGCTTCATATATGTTGTGACATCAGTAAGATGTCTTTTATTATGCCCGAAACGAATTTAAACACAAACTATGCCCCGTAGGGGTAGTTTGGTCATTTAAAAGGTTATAAAAGAGTTTAAGTATTTACCTAAGTTACAGGTCTGATGTAATAAGAAAAATACTTATTTTACTAAGTTATAACAGTAGGGTAAAGTATATATGTGAAATTTATCAATTATAACCAAACTATGCACTGTAGGGGCATTTTGGTAATTTCACATAAGCCGTAAAGCTCAAAACCGAAGTCTGAGTTAAACAACTTTTGCTTACTATTAAAATATTATAATTTGCCTCAAATATCAGTAGGTATAAACCCTTGTATGTTTAAAATAGTCTTAGTACATACTATGCGTTAAAAACGCTTAAAAAGGCAATAAGCTGATATTTTTACTATTCCAGAAGGCTTAAAATAATTTATTTATCATATAAAATCAGTAGCAAAAGGTTTGGAGTCAGTTGGACGCGTAAAACTCATTTTATAGCCCGTAAGGGCAAAACCGACAATTACCGGATTAAGCCTACGACTATGAGTTATGCTCAGTCTAAAATTAATTAAAAATCTTCAAAAATCCTAAAATAATATTTTACATCAGTGGTTAAAGATTTTGATATCAAAAAGTAGGCTTAACTAGGCTATACGCTAATTACGCCGTTTTATTAACATAAAGCTTCTTAATTACGCTAATGAGCATAACTCTCAATCTACACCTCAAACTGATGTCAAACTTTGCATACAAGTTTATATATCAGTAGCTAAGGTTTCTACACTTTTACATTTTCACAAATCACGTTTTAAAGTGAAAAGGGCATAATGGTCAACATATGAGCATTTAACGGAATCATGCGTATTAATTGGTTAACTAATGAACCATGGTGTATAATCACAGAGGGTTATACTAGCATGTAACCTGGTCCAAATGAAGCTCTAAGGTATTTCTAAAACATACCAAAACGGGTCAGAACTGCAGTCAAAGCAAAAGTCAAAGATTTGCGACTTTCGGTTCCGAACCGGGTCTAAACAGGAAATTGTCGGGTTGAACATGTTTAGACATGTTATTATACTAATTACCAAGTTATATTAATGATCAAACAGGTTGTATGTGTTCTACATTGCTAATTATGCATAAATTAGAAACTAAGTATCCTGTTGACTTTTTTATCACAAGTTTGACCCGACATTTGACCTAGTTAGAGTGGGAATCAGGGGGAACCCTTTTAAGGGTTTATTACCCACATAATTACCAACTTATAACTACTTTTGATTCGACTAATCACTGGACCATTAGTGATTAATCTTAAAGTCAATCGTTAAATACGACGGTTTGACTTTTAAGCTATAACTAAGTAAAAACTTAACTAAGGAAGGATTAGCAAACTTACTGAAGTCCTATGCTTGATTAGGAAGGTCTTGTGTCTGCTCTTAAGCCCCCAAAAGCTCCAGAATTGCACAAGAAGTGAATGATCAAATGGTTGCAACTTCATGGCCTTTTATAGTGTTTAACTCACCATAGATTGTTGACAAATAAGTCTACCACTGACCACAACTCATCAACAAGTGTCCCTAGTGTTCTAGGGGTTGTTTAGGGGCCAAGCAAGATGAGGAAATTCGTTTGAAGGTCGAAAATCGCGTTTAAACAGCAACCAGCCCCGTTTTCTGTTACTGCGCATCCTTTGCGCACCGTAAGCATAAGTCTTGCGGTGCGCAAGGCTTCTGATCAGCCTTCACATTTTCCATTTTTCGCATAAATGACTCTTGGCCCTTCCGAAAGGTCAACTAACCTTTATATTTTGCACTTTGAGCCCTCCATATTTACCTACAAGGGCTTTAGGGCTTATACCCATTTTGTTAAGTCCCCGGTTAACTTTATTATTACCCAAAAAGTCCTAACTTTCAGCGTTGACGCTTTAACCCCTCGCATACGAGTTTGATCATAACTTTCTCATACGATAACGAAACTTTATGAAATTTATATCGTGTATTCTAGTGAGCATAATTAACCGTTACAAAGCTTCGGGTTTGTCAAAAGGTCACTCAGAGGTATAAATTAAACATGTTGACACATTTAACCCCTGTAGTTTGTAATCTCTCACTTTCTTTCATATTTAGCTTCGTATGATCCATGATTTATTCGTTTGAAGGTATGAGCATCATGTAGGGTTAATGTACAATGTATTTATTCACTGTTGACATTTAGAACTCGTATATTCACATACTTTCCTTGTTTGTCAACTTTAGTCCTTCTATACATTCTTTCACACGTTCAAACATATGACACGTGTCAACTTATTATAGGACGTGAATTTTCGAGGTGTTACAATCTGATAGGGATAATTTGTCTTTTGCAGGTAAAACGGATGAGATCAAAGAAAATGTCAAAGCTGAGGAAAGTGTTCAAGTGATAAAGAAGCAGGTTAAAGAAATTCCAGCTGTCAAAGTTGAGAAGGAAGTTGATGTAGAAAAGATGCTTGAGAAGTGTGAAAATTGTGATACTGTGAAAAGGCACAACAACAAGTTGATTCATAACATGAACAGACTGAAAGAATCTTATGATGTTTTAAACAAAGCTATGAATCAATATAACAAGTCAAGCAATGAACAAGCGATTGATATGAAGACACTCAATGGGGCGTTTATGACGAAGCAGAAAATCAACAATAAGTACATTGAGAAATGTGCTGAACTTGAACTAAAATTGGAAACTTAGAGGATAGAAACTGAGAGGGTTAACAGATTGTTGAAAAGTTACTCATGTGCTTCTTATGTGATTGACAGGATTTATCCGACAGTCGAAGGCATGGAAGCGTTTGAAGAAAAGAATTCTGGTAAGAAACATTGTACCGATTATACCAAGTGTCCACCGCCGCTTGAAGAAGGATATTCTCCACGAAATCCTAATTCAGAAAGAGTAAAAAAGGCAACCAATTTAAAGTGGGAATCTGAACCTTCAGATGGATTGCCAGACAACATTGACGTTACTTTCACATCGTCTGACACTGACCATGAGTCTGAATTAATAAAGAAAGTGGTCGATCA
Source organism: Helianthus tuberosus (assembly GCA_030545235.1). Taxonomy (NCBI): domain Eukaryota; kingdom Viridiplantae; phylum Streptophyta; class Magnoliopsida; order Asterales; family Asteraceae; genus Helianthus; species Helianthus tuberosus. Next base: position 11,208 of record JARYGA010005860.1, read on the forward strand.
GGTGTTAGAAAAAGATGAAAACGAGGAGTCAAAGTCAAAGTCTGACAAGTCAAGTCCAACAGTTGAACCGGTCAAAAGGGTTTACAATAAAGATTTTCTGATGTTACAAAACAATTTGAATGACGAAACATTCAAATTGGCATATACTTTGAATTATTCCGACAAATTATATTCTGATGAAGAATTTCCAATAAGATGTGTTAAAACTGAAATGATTAACAAGGTTTTCAAATTAACAGAAATTAACATTTCTGAAATAAAAGATGTAAATCTTACTGAAAAACCTAAAAAATACACCTCAAGAGTTCAACAAAGGTTAAACAAGAAAAAAGGTTACAGTTCTGGTTCGGGTTATCAAAAGAAACCAAACCATAACAGTAATTTCAAAAAGAAAGGTTTAGGTTTTATTCCACCCGAAAATCATAAAAATGAAAAATATGTTAAAGATTTTAAATCAAAAGTTGTTTTTGTATCAGGTACATCTTCTGATGAAGAGGAAAAGGGCTCATTCTGGAAGCAATCGAACAAAGAATTCCTTGCTAAGAAGCAAGAGGAAATGAAGAATGATGTTGCTCAGAAAAAGGAGACAAGAACCTGTTATCAATGCAAAGTAGTTGGTCACATTGCCTTGAACTGTCCAATGGCAACCAACACAAAACAGGGAGTCTCTGAAAAACTGAAAAAAAAAGATGGTTGATAATGAACCACCAACCGAACAATTTAAAGTGTTCAAAAATTCAAAATTTGAGGTTGGTGAGTGTTCAAAAAGTTTTTACAAAAGAAATGTGAATCTGAACAACCACAAGTGAGTTGTTAAGAAATCAGAAGCACTTTCTGGCGATGAATCTGACTCGTCAAAGTCAGAGGAGCCACAAGTTGACCTAAAAAATGAAAATTATGTTCTGCCAATGGATGACGCGAACTTTCCACCATTGCGGATTGAAAATTTTAAACAAAAAGTTGGAAAAATAGAGATTTCGAATCAATTCTATTCTGAAAAGAAAGAATTTGATGTCGAAAAAGCCTTTAACCCTAGAGTTCTAAATATTTTTGGAAAAATGGTTGCCGAGAAGGTCAAAGGGGTAAAGGAATTTTATAAAAAGAAAAAGAAAGGTAAGAAACTGAGTGAGGATGACTCGGAATCTCCCAAGGACCGTCAAGCTTGGGAGAATCTCTATGAATAAAAATCCTGACTTGCCGGAGCATGGATCGGCATCTTTCTCAAGTGATATTTCAATATTGTTATATTTCATCTTACAAGTGGTATTGTTGATGAGAACCTACAAGTGGTTATTCAAGGTCATTAAGTTGAACTTGATTTAACTTTCATTTACAAGTGGTATTTTAGAGAACAATATGATGAATTAAACCCCGATTTTACAAGTGGTATCAACAAAACTAATTTTCCGGAAAAACCATTTGATTAAAACAAACTTAAGTGTTTTGAAATCATAATGGGAAAATAGTTTGTTGTCAGGGGGAGTTCTGATTGTTTACGCCAAGTGGATGGCGAATTGAAGCAATTCAAATCGGTTTGTCAAATTTTCTTTAAATGGTTTTGAATTTTAGGGGGAGTAAGAAATTTTAGAAAATCCAAAAACATTAGAAAATTTGAAAAAGCCAAAAACATGATAAAAATTAAAAACGCGTTTTGTTGTGAAAAAAGAGGAAATGATAGTACATCAGTAGATAATCACAGTACGCTAAAGAATTGGAAAGTTAAAATGTGATAAACGGTCTCACTGATGATATGCCAGTAGGTTTTTACACGCTTAGTAGATTGTTTTCGAGATATAAACCTAAATATTATTACTTACTTATTTCGTGGGGAACATCTCTCGGATATATAGGTAACCCCTGAAATCTTGTTTGAAAGGCTTTCTATTTCTGACATACTAGGTCTTTGTGCGTGATGATATCTGGGGTATTATACCAGGACTTCTGATTTTGCAGGAGCAATAGCCTAGTCCTCGTATAATGCTCTGCACTGCTTTAATCATAAAGCCCACCTTCAGCATAAAAAATGATGAAACATTGAAAAATGCTAATCATGTGCTGTTGAAAAGAAGATCCCCATGGGGGACACACCTAAAGTCGAACCATCATCTCTCTTATTTTGCGGAAGCAATAACCTGAGCTCTCATGGTCTCGCATTACCCATTTACAGATATCATTAGTGTACATTCACCTGTAAGACTGAATATAGAAGTCTGGATACGGGAGTATATTCTGAGGTGGTACACGCGAATAAGTTTAAGTCCTTAAAACACTAAATCCATATCTCAAAACAGTTGAACTTTGTGTGAAAATTTAAGTGGATCAGTATACTGAAAATCTAAGTGAATCGTTTAGAACTTAAAGTGTTTAAAGCTCAAAGGTGCTAGTGATTTGTCATAAACTGATATGATCCTCTTACGCAAACTCACAAAAAATATTGTCTGTAAATATTTTTTTACTGCTTTTCATTATAGAAAAACCCAAAAAGATTTTTAGTGTGTTTTAGCATAAAATTTTGAAAATTCAAAAAGATTTTATTTCATCTTATTTTCGACAACTGATGTTGGAAAGCTGATTTTCAAAATTCCAAGTGCTGAACATTATGAACAACAGGGTTGGGAGAGTTTGTTTGAATTGGGAAATGATTTTGAAATGATTAAATGGTTCATTAATTTGAAAAAAAATGAATGTTTTGATTACAAGTGGTAAGCAGAGATTAAAATTTTTAAATTTTAGACAATTGTGAAATTTACTTTTGGGTAGAGATTGTGCAGGATAAAAGCTCTGGAAAAGCCAGGTTTCGACTCCTAAGGATATGCAGATTAGAACCAGGTTTCTGAAAGCCAGGAAATGGTTCTGAACCTGTGAAAGCTGCTAAGCAAGATCCCCATATCTAAGCCTGAGCAGAGTTTGAGCCAGGTTTCGATTCCAGAACGAGAGCTATGTCAGACTGAGATCCCGGAATAACTTAAGGGGGAGTCTGTTAGCAAAGGGGAGTTTGAAGATTGTAAGATCAACATCCAAGGGGGAATTAAGTTGCTGATGCTGATGAGAAAGAGAGAGAAGAGAGAAGATTGAAGGATGCTTACAGAAAAAGACATTTTGAAGAGAGCAAGAAGACTGATCAAGACTGAAGACTCATCATACTAAAGACTCGTACTAAAGACTCGTCAACATCCAAGGGGGAGTTTGTTGGTACATATGTCTGTTGACTTCGTCTTATGTCTTGAATCGAGTCTTGTAATAGAATAAATAGTCCAGAAAGCACGAAACTGCCAGAAAGCATGAGTTCGTGAGGACTGGCCAGTCCCTATGAAAATGTTTCATGAGGAGTGGCACTCCTATAAATAGAGGTCTTGAGTCTTTCATTTGTAACTTTGGATTCCAGCAGCGAAGCTCTGCCGAAGTGTCACCAAGCTTGTAAAACGTTGTGAAATCAATACAAGTGACAGTTTATCTACTTCTTAGTGCATTTCAAGCTGATTCAACATCAATACGTCTGATTCCGCCTCTCGTATTGATAGAAAACTCTTCTGATAGACTCGTTTAGGTCGAATCTCGATCCTACAAGGTTTAAACCCAATTCTCGACACCCTGAATGGTGGATTGCTCTCTTCCATATGATAGTACTATCAAAATAGTGAACTTACTCGAAAACCATGCTCGGAACGGAGTTATAATGAAGTAGGAATCGCGAAAACAAGTTTGGTGTTTGTTGCTGATTTGCAAGACGCGAAATCCCATTTTAAACTCGTCCCATATCACCCCAAATAAATTTTTGTGCTCCCTTTCACACCTATAGATATCCTTTCTTCGTTCCATATAGCTTGCAACACCTAGTTTGAGTATAAACAAGTGGAATAACCAAATTTTGGTGGTTCCACAAGAGCAATACCCCTTTGGGTGTTGTACATAGTAGTTTTTTTTTCTTCTTCTCGCTCTCGATGAGGAGATGCTGCCCTTCAAGCTCTTCTCGTTTTGTAAAGCTTCTTTGAGGTAATTTTATTTTCCTTTTCGTTATTCATTCATTTATCCCTTTCTTAGTTTAAATAGTTTAGTATAGGTTCTTAGTTAGGGAGCATTAGGCTCGTTTAGGTAGCCTTGCTAAGGCTAGTCCTTAAGCATTGCTAAGGCTCATCCTTTGGATGAACTAGATTTGTAAAGACACGTCCTTATAACGTATAGCCTTGCTTAGGCTTGCCTTTAGGCTTGGCGTAGCCTTGTAGAGGCTCGTTAGGCACCTATCATGTTCGTTCATTTAGCTACGCCTAGCATAACGTTTACCATTTCCTTGTTGCATTCGTTTGTCTAGGTTGAATCACGCTTGTTATTCAGATCGTTCACTTGTCCATCATACTAGTTTGTGTAACACCCCGAAAACGGGTTTGGTAGTCAAACCACGTGAGTACTAAAAGACGGATAAAATACCGTTAATGGTAAAACTAACCCGGCGAGTATTAGGACTTAAAAAAAATAATCCTAATATTAATTAAAAAGGAAAATAAATGTTTGAGGAAATAAAGTTACGAAAGGCCCGAGTTAACGGGACTTAAAAACATAACGGGTTATAACTTCCCGAACCCGCTAAAGTAACAAGGAATAATTAACCTAGTTAGTAGCATGTGATTAAGTGACTAATGATGAGTTATAGCTTCATTTGATCAAAAGGAAACATGAGGGACTAATATTGTCAAGTGGGAAACTTGTTTTTTTTAAAACAAAAGTTAAACACCAAAACACACACTCAAAGTGTGTGTTCTGGTCGAGATATCCACAGGAGCCAAGAACATCTTGAGCTCAAAACCCTAACAAGCACAAATCAAGAAAATTGGAAGGGCAAATCAAACCCAAATCGAAATTCAAGCACATATTCGTGATCACCAAGTCAAGGGGATCTTAAGGTATGTCGAATTTCTAACATTCATGAAGTTGTAAAAAGTTGATAATCATCCTAATCGCGAATTAGGCATGGATTAGAGAAGATAGGGCTAGATTAGTGATGTATACTTGCTTAGGAATGAAACCCTAAGTGAAAATCATACATAACATGCTAAGAATTGAAGGATTTGATGAATTAACACACTTAGATAAGTGGGTTTTAATGTTATGATGATATAACTATGCTTAGAATCAACATGCATGATAACAAATAGAAGGTGTTCGATTTAACCATGAATTTGGGTACTTGTTCATACATGATTGAAATGGGTTTTGAATGTTATGATGAAATTTCGTAGCCATATTCATGTAACTAAGTGTATGAGATCATGTTATCTACTAATTGATAGATAGAACTTGATTTTATTAAATGTTTGGATGAATGCTAGTAATAGGATGAAATGGGGTTTTCGCTCATATATGAGAGACCCTTAGTTCTTGCGAAATGAATGAACAAACTAGCTTTGATTATCGCTTGAGCTAGTTGAAGTGTTGAAAAGACAATGGACTTAGTTAGACCTTTAGTTAAAACGGGGGACTAAAAATAATGCCTACCGGGTAATTATTGGAATGCTTAAACTAGTTGTCGAACTTGAATGTGCATCTTATATGCTAAGGGGCGTTTGACTTTTAGTAGTCAAACCGACCATTAATAAGATCGAATGATAATTTCGATAGAAAAATACGTAAGGTGGAATAGTTATGATTAACAATGACTAAAGTAACCATCTTATGAAATATGATGATAGTTTGACGCCTAACAAGCTAGGTGGAAGCTTGTGGAGGAAGCGGGTCAAACGGAGCGAGTACGGAAAGAAAAGCGTGGCATGGATGCAAGGTAAGTATATCTTACACTAGTCATATATTTTAGAATATTCTTTTATCGTATTAATTACGTAAAAGACAAATACCTAATTGAGATATAGTGTTCCGGCGTGTAGTCGTACAGAACAAGATAATCAAATATGATAAGAAAACATAGTGATGGCTAAAAATGAGTTAAATCGGTAATTCGATCATATTATGACGAATGAAATATGTACTTTTAATGGTTATTATATAAGTTAAATCATAATAACCATTAAGGGCAAAATAGTAATTTGACGATGGTAATTGGTCATTTAGACCAAACGGGTCAAAAGGTGAAATTATCACCCTTTGACAATATCGACTAATGGGTTGTCAAGTTGTATGATTTTAGGAAATAAATAGCACATGGATGCTTACATCGCTATCACTTAGCAGCCACTAAGGAAAGGTATTGAAACAGGTCAATATATTGATCCGAGCCAGGTATGTATAAGGATACAACTCATCATGTAGAATTTTGAGTTCTATAAGAGTTAGACAAGGTTAAAACATAGATATTTGGTTATCTTTTAGGTAAACCGAATAAATTTAGTTATGATTATAACGTTTTAGAAACATAATGGTTTCTAAACAAGACTATAGTTAAAAATTCGGATTTTTGGGTCAAACAAGTACTAAAAGTCCTTCGTCGTAAAAGAAGGACTAAAAAAAATTGACTAAAACGCCCTTGTAAGCGAAATTGAGCAAACGAACCATAAAGGTTGTTTTGAAATAAGGGATAGGATGAAATAAATATTTCGAATAAGTATGAAAAGCGAAAGATGTAAAATATTGGTCAAATGACTCTATAAAGAGTCTTTGCCGTAAAATAATTATTTGAAGGGTAAAATTTGGAATATATAAATCACCACATTGAATCCACCACAAATATAGTTGTGGTGGGAGATCATTTGATAAGAAATGTGGACATAAGTATTTAGAAACGAATGAAAGCGATTTGTGCTTAAAATATGCTTAAATACCCTTAACGGGTCAAAATAAGCCTATGAGTGAAAATGGGTTTAAGAAGGTATATGAACCTGTAATTGGAACCTAATATGTTAAACATCATTGAATTTAATAGGTTTATGAGAAATAAGGGTCAAACAAACTTGTTTGTTTGATAAAGAATCAAACGGGTCAAAATTTGGTAAAAAGGGTAATAAGCCGAAGACTTAAAAGTCTGAAATGATGTTAAACCGAATGTTGGATTTAAACTCCATATGATGGAGGATCAAATTACAATCATGTAGGAAGAAACGGTAGGTCAAACGGATAAGCGGGTTGAAAGATACGAAAGTTTTCGTGTCAATAAACGGCAAAATGGAAAGGTTGAATGCAGGGACCACCGTAACTTATGGTGTCCACCGTAAGTTATGGTGGAGCTGATATAGTTACGGTGGTTGCCTACTGAGTTACGGTGGAAGATTTTACTTTCAGGGGCTACCGTAAATTACGGTACCCACCGTAATTTACGGTGGACCCTGTAATAAAATATATTTTAATTAGTTTCGCTTCCCGGATTCGTTTAGACACGTTTTAAACCCCGTATCGCTAAAGCATTTCATGTTTATGAAATGTAGGTACTTTTGGATGTCGGAAGACGATCAAGCTCAACGAAGAACCGAACACGATAAAGATACATGCTTCCGCACATTGCCTCGTCGTAGATTTTAAACGACGAATTCGATTATGTTATGTTGAATAACTTATAATTTGTCAAAGTTTTAATAAACCCGTATTTTTATAGTATGTGTAGTCTTAACTACACAACTAATAGTGGTATTTACATGTAAAACCGTTAATTAGCAACTAGGGTGTTACAAGTTGGTATCAGAGCCTTGGTTTAAGGGATTCAAGTAGGGCGGGAAAAAAACCATGCTTGGACTTAAACCTTATGCTCTTGACAAAGATTGGTGTTCGGTTCGAGGCTTGATCGCAATTCCGGTAAGTGCATGTATGTTAATAGTTTAGCGTATTAAAGTGTTGTAAACAACACATAGGGTTATCGTGTAATATACGTCACCCCAATTAAATGATAGAGATAACTAACGAAATTTTGTGCGTTGACACGTATAGTAGAAAAGCCTTGTATTATGATACGGGCGTTTTGTGAAGTTGACATGGCTAACTTTTGTGAATGTCTTAATTGAAGGACACTTGCATTTAAAGATGACAAAGGTTAAACAAATTAAGGATGTGATAGAGGGACAGTCCGAGGTATGACAAGAGGAACATGCTCACTAAGGACTAAATCGCGTAACGACTGCGAACAAGGTTAATGGCAAGAAACGCCCGTCAGGGCAAGCATTACCAGGTGCGTGCTTTTAAATATAATCGCGCAATTAGCAATATGCAACAAACATGTAAAGAATGATTGTTGCATATGTAAATTAGAAACTTGGGAAACCTGAATAGAATACCTATCCAGGATATTATTTCCAAGAAAACTAAATAGAGGTGTTACTTATATGGGGTGTGATGTGAAAAACTATAAAAAGGTCATGTGTGTCATGTGTTAATCGCTTACTCTGGCCTAGTAAGTAGTGGCATATGATACCATGGACTTCTTATAGCGGACACATTTACATCCGATGTAGTAAGGACATGATGAATGGGACGAATCGAAAAGGTGCCCAAAACAGATCAAATAAGTAAAATATTTGATAATAAACTTAAACGCAAGCCTGAAGACGGAAGCGTATTACGTTAGTACAATGGACCCAAGGGAAGGGACAATAACTAAGTAAATGAAAATACAAACCGACTACTAAGAATACTAAGGCATAGAGGATAAGGTTGACTATCAAAAGTGGTGAAACTCACACGAACAAGTTAAACGGGTTAGATAAAACGTAACATTGGAAAGGATAATGAGACCGGTAATGGGACGAGATTGAATACAAATATGAGCACAAACCGAATAAAGGAAAGCACGAGATATTAATGAACCCATGTAATGGGTCGGAATTAAATATGAAATGATTGTGGACACGAATCACAGTCGGAATGAACGAAATTTTGATGCAAAAACAAATGATTTTCAAATATAAAAAGGACGATCTACGGGATCATTATAACCTTCAGGTTATAAACAATGTAATGGTCTACGGGACTAAACTGACCCATGGGTCATGAATAAAAAGGAAAAGAATCATAAAGGCAACGCCCTAAAGAGGTGAAAGCCTAAAGAAATAGCCTACGAGGCTAAGTGAAAGAATCTACGGGTTACTTAGACGAGCGAGGGGAACCAGTAGAGAATTCCCACATAAAACTAAGACTGTAAAAGAATAAATTACAGACTGTCAATGTCCTGGTACGGATAATTGACAAAAGATAAAGAGAAGATCCTAAACTAAAACTTTGGTTTTAGTAAGAAATAACGTTTTTACAAATATGAATCCTGATAGGAAATTGAATATTAAGCATGAAAGGTTCAAGTCTTGACACTGATAGGCGCAAGACGTTATATTCGAAAAGTGATATTTTCGAAAATGAAATTTTGATATAAATTAAACATGATGTGACACGATCACGGTCAAGAAATGCAATGTGAAGTAGAATCACATTATAACCAAGCAAGCGGTAAAAAGTAACTGGACTAATAATAATTAGTGAGACCGGTTAAGGTCATTTAAATAAATTTGGTTTACTTGTAAGCGGTGGATTCGGTATAACTGAACCGAATAAATAAAATTAAAAACAAAAGAAATCATTGCGAAAAGTGACAGATTTCATTAAAGACCTTTAAACGGGCCAAAGTAACGGATTCATAAAGAATTCGAGAGTATATGAAAGCGATGGAAATCGCTAATTTAACTAAACTAGTGGAAATAACGAGATTACGTTATTTCGAGTTGCACTATGTTGTATGAGATACGTAGACAATTAGTAACCAGAAAGATGTTACCATACTTTTCTGGTAATACTAACAATTGGTTAAAAGTATAAGTAATGTTTAAAAGATTTCTCGGATCAAATACATTGAGTTTAAATTAAATGAATTATGTAAGAAAAGGTTTCGAGGACGAAACCTCTTTAAGGGGGGTAGACTTGTAACACCCCGAAAACGGGTTTGGTAGTCAAACCACGTGAGTACTAAAAGACGGATAAAATACCGTTAATGGTAAAACTAACCCGGCGAGTATTAGGACTTAAACAAATAATCCTAAGATTAATTAAAAAGGAAAATAAATGCTTGAGGAAATAAAGTTACGAAAGGCCCGAGTTAACGGGACTTAAAAACATAACGGGTTATAACTTCCCAAACCCGCTAAAGTAACAAGGAATAATTAACCTAGTTAGTAGCATGTGATTAAGTGACTAATGGTGAGTTATAGCTTCATTTGATCAAAAGGAAACATGAGGGACTAATATTGTCAAGTGGGAAACTTGTTTTATTAAAACAAAAGTTAAACACCAAAACACACACTTAAAGTGTGTGTTCTGGTCGAGATATCCACAGGAGCCAAGAACATCTTGAGCTCAAAACCCTAACAAGCACAAATCAAGAAAATTGGAAGGGCAAATCAAACCCAAATCGAAATTCAAGCACATATTCGTGATCACCAAGTCAAGGGGATCTTAAGGTATGTCGAATTCTAACATTCATGAAGTTGTAAAAAGTTGATAATCATCCTAATCGCGAATTAGGCATGGATTAGAGAAGATAGGGCTAGATTAGTGATGTATACTTGCTTAGGAACGAAACCCTAAGTGAAAATCATACATAACATGCTATGAATTGAAGGATTTGATGAATTAACACACTTAGATAAGTGGGTTTTAATGTTATGATGATATAACTATGCTTAGAATCAACATGCATGATAACAAATAGAAGGTGTTCGATTTAACCATGAATTTGGGTACTTGTTCATACATGATTGAAATGGGTTTTGAATGTTATGATGAAATTTCGTAGCCATATTCATGTAACTAAGTGTATGAGATCATGTTATCTACTAATTGATAGATAGAACTTGATTTTATTAAATGTTTGGATGAATGCTAGTAATAGGATGAAATGTAACACCCCGTGTTTTCACAAGTGAAAGTCAAAGTCAAGGTCAAAGTCAACGACCGATTTCGCGCGACGTGACTCGTAGAATTGTTTGTATTATATTTAGATTATGTGGAGTAAATGTCGTACATTACAATAATCAAGCCTTACCAATCGTATTTCAATCGACCTACGACTGTGAACGATAGGAAGTAACAATGCGATAAAGCTAATCAAGCAAGCTAATCAAATCGACACCAAATCGTAACTCGAACTATGTATTTTACTTGCGGTTATATGTGTGTGTGTGCCTTACGTGTTACCTGTGCGTGTTATTTTTATGTTATTTCATGTTGTATAAATCAAGCGAACTCAACCGAGCTCGAAGTCTAACTCGAATATGATCGAACCCGAACTCGAATCCCGAATCGAACCGTATAAGAAGTAGTTGGGACTGAAAGTAATTTGAATTAGGAAACCCTACCGAACCGCTCGCAAATCAGAGCCGAATCAACATCGCATCGAGCTCACCCAAGGTGGTGGCATCCGCACGGATGGCCAATCCGCACGGATTGCCAGTCCGCACGGATGGCCAGTCCGCGTGGATAACCTGCCCGGGTGCGTGCCATGCGCACGGCTCATCCTTTCCCTTTTTGGCATCCTATAAATACACGGGTCACTATCCACTTTTTCCACTTTTGGCAAGTGACGTCCGAACCACACGCATTCTTCACCTTTTCTCAGATTTCTCTCGACCCAGGTAAGATCTCGCACTGATTCCTGTACATCTTTAATCACTACACAATTCTACACACTTCTATCTTTCGAATCTTCGATTCTAACCATGAAATCATTCGGATTTGAGGTATTCACGGGTGACGTCATCATGAAGCTCATAAGAACTTCATGCGTGGCTCCATTCCACCAAAAATATCTCAGATCTAAGCGATTTCTACAAGTTTTTACAATAATTCCACCTAGATCTAAACTTTTCTAAGGATAAAAGAGTTGAAAGAAATAAACCTAAGTTTCCTTCTTCTTTTACCCTTAAAACCGGTACGAATCCGATCAGTCCTAGAGTTCTACTCGTCAATAGTAATGCCCTAGTTCCAGATCTGGAATTCTACCCAGAGACAACTGATTTCGGGGTTAACCGGGACGACCGTTCTGAGTCGCCGACAGGCCGAGTTAGGGTGGTTCCTAACCGGTCAAGTCACGCGGGTGAGAACACAACTCCAAGTGGTTGCCACGTAATCAGAACGTCTCGATAAACGACAACAGAAACCAAGTGTAGACGAACGGAACAACCAGAGCAGCTGTCCGCACGGTCAAGCTACCCGCACGGACAAACTGTGCGCACGGATTACCATCCGCACGCACAGGTCATACGCACGGGTTGTCACCCGCACGGACTACTCTTGGGACCCACCTTCTAAACGAGGTTGAGTATCGACGAACGAGCAATCCGGACGGACGACCTCTGAATGGATTACTCTTCGGATCATGAGATACTAAGGCCTTAAAATGAAAAATCAGCCAAACCTCATCCGCACGGCCAAGCCGTACGCACGGACAGGCTATCCGGACGGATTGTCTCTGCCCGCGCGCACTGGCTGCCCGCACGGACTACCATACGCACGGACCGCCGTCCGCGCGGCCGGCTTGAAAGGTAGAAACACTTTGGTGTTTTCTAAATGCTACAACGAAAACTTCAAAGCACAAGCCATCATACACAAACACATCTTAGGAAGAAACAATCCACTTGAACAATTATCCACACGAGCAATCTAACCGTACGGGTAAGTCGTCCGCACGTATAACTAGTCCGCACGGGTTGCCACCCGCACGGACAGTCACACGCACGGATGACCTATCCGGATGGAACACCGTCCGCACGCATCGCCATCCGCACGTATCACCATCCGTACGGATAGGTCATGCGCACGGATGACTTCTATTCCCGGATAACTGATTCGCACGATCCGTCATCCTACCCACTCTCACTTGTACTGTTTTACGCGTCACTTATCGTTACGTTACCGAATCTATTCAGGCTAATCGTGCTCGCTGTAAAGCGCTCCCTTCAATCCATATCACTGTGAGTATACTCGAACCCTTTTTGCTTTAGCACTTCTGGGTGTTACATACGTTACAACTATTCAAACTACAACTATCACACTACTCAAGCTATTTAAAACGCTTAACCGCTAATGCATGTTATACGTGGCTTATGAATGCTTGTTTGTTATGTTTACACATGGAATACTGTCTACCTGCCTTAGCAACGATAGTACTATAGTTTGGACTCAGCACCCGTTCACACGGGGGTTGTTAAGGATCTTTTACTTGCATGGATTACGGTGGTAATCGTGTATTGCGAACTGCCTCGGGCAGTCAACCCGCAGTCATTGGTATCGATGGATCTATGTCGATAACTAACGTGCTTCATTTCACTATGTGTACGTGCTGGTTATGCGTAAATGAATTCGAACTCTATATGCTATTATCAAACTTGTATGCTCACCTTTACATTTATGTATTGACATTATTTTAACGTATGTGACAGGTGCCTAGGTTGTTTATATGCTTCTCGGGCTGTGATGAAATTGAAGCTAGGAACTAGAGTCCTAGAAACCGACGAATAATTTGTTATGTTTAAATCTGAGTTGTCGGAACAGAATATTTGTTTAGTTTTTGTCTGTAATAACTTGTTTTACTATTTGAGACATGGTATGGGACATGTTAACTTAAATTGAATGGTAATGATAGTTGTTATGGAAACTTCTGGACAATCTGTTTCGCTCAGTGCCGCGCCCCGATGATTCCGCCATCGGTTGGGGTGTGACAGATTGGTATCAGAGCCATAACTATAGAGAATTAGGCAAGACTCGACCTAGTCCGGGTCGAAGTCTTAGAGACCTAGACTATAGTTAAGAACCAACAGACCAACTCACGCGAATGCGAAATTTCGCCGCTATCACTCACTTTTCTTATCACTACACTCGAAATTTTCAAGTTATGAACGGGCAATAAGGCCGAGAATAGGTGTGAAAACAGCAAACTCTTGACTAAAGTTGCCTGATCAGCTTGCGTTTTAGCTACAAACGAGGAGAATTGTACCAAATCAGGAGTGAAATCCATATTTTGATGAATAATCTCCTCAATTTTTATCAAAAACGAGGACGGAGGTTGCAAGATAGGGGTGAATCCCTAACCTTGACGACTCGTCCCGCTTTTATACAAAACTCCACCAAGGTTCGATGGACTCCAACGATCTAAAGACACAACCTAGCCAACGGGAATTGCGCCAATGCCCAAGAATCGAGGCAAAGGCATAATCCTGGAGGTCGTTGTGTAGGATCCCTGAGAATAGTCGAGCTACTTTGGTTAGTCGAAGTCTATTAGCCGCAGACAATCTACCATCGATTTATCGATCTTTATGAAAATTTTTATGCTTTTCTTGTTATTTGTTAACGTTTTGAGATACTATTGGTTTCGACCCAACACTATAACTTCTGCTAAAACACAAAACCCACGACTCATCGCTAGTGAATCGACAGTAAAACAGCTAGAATACCTCGTATACTCATAGGTACTTTTAGTGACTAAGTGTGTATGATTCTTGCTAATTGTGCTTATGTGTTTAGGAGTATTGTGATTTTGTGCTTCTGTGATTCTGTGCATACGTGATTATGTGCTCCATGTGTAGTATAATTTGGTGCAGTTATGAGAATTGTGACTATATATACGTTACCTGGTACGTGTTACTGAGCTTTAGTAGTGATAAACGTATGAGGTGAGATTCGAATACATGTGTTGAGTTCCGTGGCGATGTCTATTGCAGACAATGTCGTCCGGATCGCGCCAAACGCCTCTTTCTCGTCGAGAAAGGAGAGACAAACGCCTTGCTTCTATCATCGCGAAAAGTGTAGCCAAAGCTGTAAGTAATGTCTACGAGAATGCAAGCAAATCATCTGAGGAATCAAGGACTGAGGGTCCTAAAGCTGCCGCAAGACCTTTCAGCTTCAAACAGTTCAAATCGTGTAGACCGAAAGAATTCACAGGCGAAGGAGGTCCTACTGCTCTATTCCACTGGTTTGACTCTATCGAGGTTACCCTGCGACAAAGTGGTTGCCCTGATGACCTTCGAACTCTGAACGCTACCGGCGTCTTTCAGTCCCGTGCTTTGGACTGGTGGACGGCCGAGAGGAACAAGAGAGGGAATGATGCAGCTTACGGGTTGTCGTGGGATGAGCTCAAGGAAGTCATGCTGGAGGAATTCTGCCCTCCTCACGAACGACAAAAGCTTGAAGATGAATTCTGGCACATACATCAGAAGGATGGAGACAATGCTGGTCTTACCGCTCGTTTCAAACAACTCAGCATTATCTGTCCCGATCAAGTCAAGACCCCTGAGATCACCATCAAGAAGTACATCCGAGCCTTGCCCGACTGCGTCGCTGATTTCGTGCAAGCGGCCAAGACTACCACGATCGAAGAAACCTATCTGCTGGCCGCTGAGATCAATGACAAAAGGGTCAAAGCTGGGATGTGGGATAAAACCTCCAAGCATCTGCATCAAGCCACTACTGCTACACCAACTGCTGAACCCACGCCATCAAGCAACAAGAGAAAGAACAAGAGGAAAAGCAACTCCACCAACAAGAACTGTGCGATCACTGCTGCACCAGTTCAGGCTGTACCTGCCCAACAGCGTCAAGTGGCGGCACCTGTGGCCAATGCACCGCCTGCAAAGCGTGCATATACTGGACCACACCCACTCTGCCCTACTTGCACCTATCATCACCCGACTGCTATCCAATGCCGCTTCTGTGCTCATTGCAACGTCTACTGCCACTTTACTGCTAACTGTCGTATTCGTCAAGCTCCTGCAAATCAAGCTCTACTCGCTGCCCCACAGGGTCAACAAGCTCCTCCGGCACCAGCAGTCAAAGCCAGAGCATGCTTCACATGTGGCGACCCGAATCATTTCGCCAATATGTGCCCAAACAGGGTGGCGAAGCAAGAACCCCAGCAGCCACAGCAGCAGCCACAACAGCAACAACCGCAGCAGCAACAGGCCGCACGTGCCAGAACTTTCAATCTCAACGTACGTCAAGCCCAGGCCGACAACAACGTGGTCAATGGTACGTTCCTTGTGAATGGTATTTATGCTTCATGTTTGTTTGATACTGGACCCGATAATTGCTTTGTGTCACTCGAATTTGAGAAACTCCTTAATCGTAAGCGTTCTCGACTCTCCTCTGCATTCGAAGTTGAAGTCGCTACCGGGAGAACCGTCGCTGTAAACTCTGTTATTCGTGATTGCACGCTCGAACTCAACAATCACGTCTTCTCGATCGATCTCATTCCAATGCAACTAGGAAGTTTTGACGTCATAATAGGCATGGACTTTCTTCGCGAAAACCATGCCGAAGTTGTGTGCTTCGATAAAATGATTCGTTTTTCGCTCGCCAACGGGGATTCATTGTGCGTCTATGGAGATACTACTACGAAGGGTCTCAAACTTATATCATGCCTACAAGCCAGCAAGTATCTCCGTAAGGAGTACAGGGCCTTCTTGGCTCATGTCGTAGCAGCGGAGAAGGAAAAGAAAGAGAAGAAGAAAGTGAGGGACGTTCCAGTGGTTCGAGAATTTCCTCAAGTCTTTCCCGAGAATCTTCCCGGACTACCTCCAAAGCGTGATATCGATTTTCGCATTGATCTTATCCCTGGAGCAAATCCTATTGCCAGAGCTCCCTACCGACTCGCGCCGTCCGAAATGCGCGAACTCTCAACCCAACTCCAGGAATTGCTTGAAAAAGGCTTTATTCGCCCGAGCACCTCTCCATGGGGCGCTCCAGTCCTTTTCGTCAAAAAGAAGGATGGGACGTTCCGGATGTGCATCGATTACCGGGAATTGAATAAGTTGACTATCAAGAATCGATATCCTCTGCCTCGAATCGACGATTTGTTTGATCAACTACAGGGCGCTATGTGTTTTTCGAAGATCGACCTACGTTCCGGATATCATCAGCTGCGTATACAGGAGGAGGATATTCCCAACACAGCGTTTCGCACTCGTTACGGCCATTATGAATTCGTTGTCATGCCTTTTGGTCTAACCAATGCACCAGCAGTTTTCATGGATCTGATGAATTGAGTGTGTAAACCGTATCTTGACCGCTTCGTCATCGTATTCATCGACGATGTCTTGATCTATTCCAAAACGAGATCCGAACACGCGCAGCATCTACGTTTGGTTCTCGAGTTACTCCAGGGAAATCAACTCTACGCCAAATTCTCTAAGTGCGAATTTTGGTTGGGGGAGGTTCAATTCCTGGGTCACATCGTAAATAGTCAGGGCATTCACGTCGATCCTGCGAAGATTGAAGCTGTTAAGAGCTGGGTTACGCCTAAGAACCCGACTGAAGTCCGTTCCTTTCTCGGGCTGGCAGGCTATTATCGACGATTTATCAACGGATTCTCGAAGATTGCTGTACCGCTTACTTCTCTTACTCATAAGGATCAGCCTTTCGTCTGGGGAACCAAACAAGAGTCTGCCTTCCGAACCCTCAAATACATGCTTTGCAATGCTCCTGTTCTCACACTACCCGACGGAAACGATAATTTCGTTGTCTACTGTGATGCCTCTAACCTTGGTCTCGGTTGTGTCTTAATGCAACGAAACAAGGTTATTGCTTACGCATCTCGTCAGCTCAAAATCCACGAGAAGAACTATACAACCCACGATCTCGAGCTCGGCGCAGTTGTTTTTGCATTAAAGATTTGGCGACACTACCTATATGGTACCAAGTGTACGATCTTCACCGATCACAAGAGCCTACAACACATCTTTAATCAGAGGGAACTAAATATGCGTCAACGCTGATGGGTAGAGCTTCTCAACGACTACGACTGCGAGATTCGTTATCACCCAGGCAAAGCAAATGTTGTTGCCGACGCACTTAGCAGACGGAGTTATCTGCTTAGCACTCGAAACGTTCAAGCCCAACACAATCTCGAAGCTCTTATTCGCGACGCCCAGCATGCATGTTTCAACGAGCGCACCTTGAAGAAAGAGAGAATCTACCACGATGGAGCCCAGCTTGTGAGCAAATCAAACGGGATATTCCACTTTCTTGACAAAATCTGGGTTCCCAAGAGAACTAACCTGCGACAGATCATCATGGACGAAGCCCACAAATCCCGATACTCTATTCATCCTGGTGCTGACAAAATGTACCATGACCTTCGATATAGGTACTGGTGGCCGGGTATGAAACGTGATATCGCCCTCTACGTCGGAAGATGCCTAACCTGTGCTAGAGTCAAGGCCGAACATCAACGACCCTCTGGCTTACTCGAACAACCTCCAATCCCCATGTGGAAATGGGAAAGCATAGCTATGGATTTCGTAACCAAGCTTCCAACCACGTCATCAGGTCACGACAGCATTTGGGTTATCATTGACCGTTTGACCAAATCATCCCACTTTTTGCCAATACGAGAGGACTACAAGGTGGAACGATTAGCCCGAATCTACACTAACGAGATCATTTGTCGGCATGGAACGCCTCGTGACATCATCTCTGACCGTGATGCTCGATTCAATTCGCAATTGTGGGAAACGTTTCAAACGGCACTCGGTACAACGCTTAACCTAAGCACTGCGTTCCACCCACAAACGGACGGTCAGAGCGAAAGAACGATTCGTACGCTTGAAGACATGCTCCGTTCAAGTGTTCTAGACTTCGGTGGTAATTGGGATAGACACCTTCCGTTAGTCGAATTCTCGTACAACAACAGCTACCAGGCTAGCATCCAGATGGCGCCTTTTGAGGCCTTATACGGAAGAAGATGTCGATCGCCTATTGTGTGGCACGAGGTCGGTCACTCGCAACTAACCGGTCCGGAACTACTACAAGAAACGACAGACAAAATCTTCCAAATTCGGGACAATCTAGCGAAGGCTCGAGATAGACAGAAGCTTCTCGCCGATAAAAAGCGCAAGCACCGTGAGTATGGCGTTGGTGACTACGTACTCCTAAAGGTATCACCTTGGAGGGGTGTAGTCCGATTCGGCAAAAAGGGGAAACTTGCGCCTCGATATGTAGGACCTTTTAAGATTCTGGAAAGGATCGGAAAAGTCGCCTACAGACTCGAATTACCGGAAGAACTTAACAATGTCCATCCGATCTTCCACGTGTCAAACCTCCGAAAGACCATCTACGAACCAGCCGTACATGTTCCTCTAGATGATTTACGAGTGAACGAAACATTACACTTCGTGGAAAAGCCTGTCGAAATCATGGATCGCCAAACCAAGGAACTCAGGCGCTCACGCATTCCTATTGTGAAAGTCCGGTGGGAAGGCAAACAAGGCGCGGAGTTCACTTGGGAACTCGAAAGCGACATGAAGGCGAAGTATCCACAGCTGTTTAACGAAGAAGTAACGTCCAGCTAAGTAAGGCAAGGTGGCAATATTGTAAATAGAGAGTATTCGAGAGAGTTTTCAGAGAATTTGAAATATGATAATATGTAAGGAAGCCAACAGAAACCGCCGAAACTAATGAGGATTGAAGATTGAAATAAGAGAAACTAGAAAGAGAAAGTAGAGAGAAAAAGGCAAAACATGATTCTCGGAGCTTGTACACGTCAAACGAATCTATTGAATCACGATTATTTATGCATTTTTGTATGTTCAATAACGAAAGTGTACGGATTTCCGCACGATTGCACGGTCGGTTACGCAATCGAGTCAGATCCAAAACCGACCCTGCAAAGACGAAGAAATAGCTCAAATCTGAGCGTGTTTTGATCATCGCAATCGAGCACCTGCTCAGATACCACTTGTAGGATCGATTTGACACCATTACGATTGTGTTTAGTCACACACGTTCGCGGATTCCGCACGTTGAACGTGTTGTTACGCAATCGAATCGGAGACAAATCCGGACCTACAATAATCCGAATTTCTTCCAAACGACTTCAAATTAAAATCTGAAACTTTATAGGTTTTAGATCATGCATATTCGCTCAGCATATCCAAAATCAGCCGATTTTAACCGTGAAATCCTGGTTAATTTGACGATTTTTCATAATCCAAACGAAGGACTCTCACATGTGATTCACGAACTAGTTACAGCTTCAGCTTAATTTCGGGACGAAATTTCCTAAACAAGGGGAGGCTGTAACACCCCGTGTTTTCATAAGTGAAAGTCAAAGTCAAGGTCAAAGTCAACGACCGATTTCGCGCGACGTGACTCGTAGAATTGTTTGTATTATATTTAGATTATGTGGAGTAAATGTCGTACATTACAATAATCAAGCCTTACCAATCGTATTTCAATCGACCTACGACTGTGAACGATAGGAAGTAACAATGCGATAAAGCTAATCAAGCAAGCTAATCAAATCGACACCAAATCGTAACTCGAACTATGTATTTTTCTTGCGGTTATATGTGTGTGTGTGCCTTACGTGTTACCTGTGCGTGTTATTTTTATGTTATTTCATGTTGTATAAATCAAGCGAACTCAACCGAACTCGAAGTCTAACTCGAATATGATCGAACCCGAACTCGAATCCCGAATCGAACCGTATAAGAAGTAGTTGGGACTGAAAGTAATTTGAATTAGGAAACCCTACCGAACCGCTCGCAAATCAGAGCCAAATCAACATCGCATCGAGCTCACCCAAGGTGGTGGCATCCGCACGGATGGCCCATCCGCACGGATGGCCAATCCGCACGGATTGCCAGTCCGCACGGATGGCCAGTCCGCGCGGATAACCTGCCCGGGTGCGTGCCATGCGCACGGCTCATCCTTTCCCTTTTTGGCATCCTATAAATACACGGGTCACTATCCACTTTTTCCACTTTTGGCAAGTGACGTCCGAACCACACGCATTCTTCACCTTTTCTCAGATTTCTCTCGACCCAGGTAAGATCTCGCACTGATTCCTGTACATCTTTAATCACTACACAATTCTACACACTTCTATCTTTCGAATCTTCGATTCTAACCATGAAATCATCCGGATTTGAGGTATTCACGGGTGACGTCATCATGAAGCTCATAAGAACTTCATGCGTGGCTCCATTCCACCAAAAATATCTCAGATCTAAGCGATTTCTACAAGTTTTTACAATAATTCCACCTAGATCTAAACTTTTCTAAGGATAAAAGAGTTGAAAGAAATAAACCTAAGTTTCCTTCTTCTTTTACCCTTAAAACCGGTACGAATCCGATCAGTCCTAGAGTTCTACTCGTCAATAGTAATGCCCTAGTTCCAGATCTGGAATTCTACCCAGAGACAACTGATTTCGGGGTTAACCGGGACGACCGTTCTGAGTCGCCGACAGGCCGAGTTAGGGTGGTTCCTAACCGGTCAAGTCACGCGGGTGAGAACACAACTCCAAGTGGTTGCCACGTAATCAGAACGTCTCGATAAACGACAACAGAAACCAAGTGTAGACGAACGGAACAACCAGAGCAGCTGTCCGCACGGTCAAGCTACCCGCACGGACAAACTGTGCGCACGGATTACCATCCGCACGCACAGGTCATACGCACGGGTTGTCACCCGCACGGACTACTCTTGGGACCCACCTTCTAAACGAGGTTGAGTATCGACGAACGAGCAATCCGGACGGACGACCTCTGAATGGATTACTCTTCGGATCATGAGATACTAAGGCCTTAAAATGAAAAATCAGCCAAACCTCATCCGCACGGCCAAGCCGTACGCACGGACAGGCTATCCGGACGGATTGTCTCTGCCCGCGCGCACTGGCTGCCCGCACGGACTACCATACGCACGGACCGCCGTCCGCGCGGCCGGCTTGAAAGGTAGAAACACTTTGGTGTTTTCTAAATGCTACAATGAAAACTTCAAAGCACAAACCATCATACACAAACACATCTTAGGAAGAAACAATCCACTTGAACAATTATCCACACGAGCAATCTAACCGTACGGGTAAGTCGTCCGCACGTATAACTAGTCCGCACGGGTTGCCACCCGCACGGACAGTCACACGCACGGATGACCTATCCGGATGGAACACCGTCCGCACGCATCGCCATCCGCACGTATCACCATCCGTACGGATAGGTCATGCGCACGGATGACTTCTATTCCCGGATAACTGATTCGCACGATCCGTCATCCTACCCACTCTCACTTGTACTGTTTTACGCGTCACTTATCGTTACGTTACCGAATCTATTCAGGCTAATCGTGCTCGCTGTAAAGCGCTCCCTTCAATCCATATCACTGTGAGTATACTCGAACCCTTTTTGCTTTAGCACTTCTGGGTGTTACATACGTTACAACTATTCAAACTACAACTATCACACTACTCAAGCTATTTAAAACGCTTAACCGCTAATGCATGTTATACGTGGCTTATGAATGCTTGTTTGTTATGTTTACACATGGAATACTGTCTACCTGCCTTAGCAACGATAGTACTATAGTTTGGACTCAGCACCCGTTCACACGGGGGTTGTTAAGGATCTTTTACTTGCATGGATTACGGTGGTAATCGTGTATTGCGAACTGCCTCGGGCAGTCAACCCGCAGTCATTGGTATCGATGGATCTATGTCGATAACTAACGTGCTTCATTTCACTATGTGTACGTGCTGGTTATGCGTAAATGAATTCGAACTCTATATGCTATTATCAAACTTGTATGCTCACCTTTACATTTATGTATTGACATTATTTTAACGTATGTGACAAGTGCCTAGGTTGTTTATATGCTTCTCGGGCTGTGATGAAATTGAAGCTAGGAACTAGAGTCCTAGAAACCGACGAATAATTTGTTATGTTTAAATCTGAGTTGTCGGAACAGAATATTTGTTTAGTTTTTGTCTGTAATAACTTGTTTTACTATTTGAGACATGGTATGGGACATGTTAACTTAAATTGAATGGTAATGATAGTTGTTATGGAAACTTCTGGACAATCTGTTTCGCTCAGTGTCGCGCCCCGATGATTCCGCCATCGGTTGGGGTGTGACATGAAATGGGTTCCGGCGTGTAGTCGTACAGAACAAGATAATCAAATATGATAAGAAAACATAGTGATGGCTAAAAATGAGTTAAATCGGTAATTCGATCATATTATGACGAATGAAATATGTACTTTTAATGGTTATTATATAAGTTAAATCATAATAACCATTAAGGGCAAAATAGTAATTTGACAATTTGACGATGGTAATTGGTCATTTAGACCAAACGGGTCAAAAGGTGAAATTATCACCCTTTGACAATATCGACTAATTGGTTGTCAAGTTGTATGATTTTAGGAAATAAATAGAACATGGATGCTTACATCGCTATCACTTAGCAGCCACTAAGGAAAGATATTGAAACAGGTCAATATATTGATCCGAGCCAGGTATGTATAAGGATACAACTCATCATGTGGAATTTTGAGTTCTATAAGAGTTAGACAAGGTTAAAACATAGATATTTGGTTATCTTTTAGGTAAACCGAATAAATTTAGTTATGATTATAACGTTTTAGAAACATAATGGTTTCTAAACAAGACTATAGTTAAAAAGTCGGATTTTTGGGTCAAACAAGTACTAAAAGTCCTTCGTCGTAAAAGAAGGACTAAAAAAATTGACTAAAACGCCCTTGTAAGCGAAATTGAGCAAACGAACCATAAAGGTTGTTTTGAAATAAGTGATAGGATGAAATAAATATTTCGAATAAGTATGAAAAGCGAAAGATGTAAAATATTGGTCAAATGACTCTATAAAGAGTCTTTCCCGTAAAATAATGATTTGAAGGGGTAAAATTTGGAATATATAAATCACCACATTGAATCCACCACAAATATAGTTGTGGTGGGAGATCATTTGATAAGAAATGTGGACATAAGTATTTAGAAACGAATGAAAGCGATTTGTGCTTAAAATATGCTTAAATACCCTTAACGGGTCAAAATAAGCCTATGAGTGAAAATGGGTTTAAGAAGGTATATGAACCTGTAATTGGAACCTAATATGTTAAACATCATTGAATTTAATAGGTTTATGAGAAATAAGGGTCAAACAAACTTGTTTGTTTGATAAAGAATCGAACGGGTCAAAATTTGGTAAAAAGGGTAATAAGCCGAAGACTTAAAAGTCTGAAATGTTGTTAAACCGAATGTTGGATTTAAACTCCATATGATGGAGGATCAAATTACAATCATGTAGGAAGAAACGGTAGGTCAAACGGATAAGCGGATTGAAAGATACGAAAGTTTTCGTCTCAAAAAACGGCAAAATGGAAAGGTTGAATGCAGGGACCACCGTAACTTACGGTGTCCACCGTAAGTTACGGTGGAGCTGATATAGTTACGGTGGTTGCCTACTGAGTTACGGTGGAAGATTTTACTTTCAGGGGCTATCGTAAATTACGGTACCCACCGTAATTTACGGTGGACCCTGTAATAAAATATATTTTAATTAGTTTCGCTTCCCAGATTCGTTTAGACACGTTTTAAACCCCGTATGGCTAAAGCATTTCATGTTTATGAAATGTAGGTACTTTTGGATGCCGGAAGACGATCAAGCTCAACGAAGAACCGAACACGATAAAGATACATGCTTCCGCACATTGCCTCGTCGTAGATTTTAAACGACGAATTCGATTATGTTATGTTGAATAACTTATAATTTGTCAAAGTTTTAATAAACCAGTATTTTTATAGTATGTGTAGTCTTAACTACACAACTAATAGTGGTATTTACATGTAAAACCGTTAATTAGCAACTAGGGTGTTACAGTTTGCTCGTGCATCATTGAGGTCAGTAGATCTTTCCTAATTCCCATTTTTACATTTACAAGTTTTGGATTGTATCATGTGGATCATTTACAACATTTTGTGATTTAAATTTCATTACAACTACATGCAAGTCAATGTGTGATTACGTGATACGTGTTGCTTGGTTCATTGTTTACATTTCAAGTTATGAATTGGTTTGTTTGGCTCATTGGTTGCATTTCAAGTCAAGATACAGATATACATTACACATGGATCCATAGGCTGACTAGTTTCCCACGGCCATAGGTTGTAACTAGTACGCCACTGCAGATGCAGAACAAGGCATCACAGATGTAGTACATTACATTGCAGATACAGTACATTCATTTACATTACAGATTCTGTTAGTTCATGACATTACAATACTTTATTATTGTTTGGTTGTTACATACTGTTCAGCTTATTATTTAATTACCATTGTATTCGGATGTAATAATTTCTAAAAAAAAAACAAATAAACAAAATATTTTTACTAAAACCTTTTAGATTTACTCACCAACTTTTGTTGACCTAAAAACCATTTTTCCACGTGATACAGGTTAGCAGGTTTGAAGAGTTGATGACGACACTTAGGGATGATGCCTTAGAGACATAAACCGGATTTTGTGTTGTACTTCCATTGTTATTTGAATTGTATGTATCGTGACAAATTGATTATTAATAATATTCAACTTTTAATACTTTGTCATAAGCTGTGAACAATCGGATCATGCCCTGGTCACCTATTCCGTTGCGGGTCGGGGTGTGACACGTTTTATATCACGTGAGTCACATGGTGTTATAAATCCATACTTTTGTTTTACGTTGTTACCCACTTTTGTTCGTCGTTTGGTTAGCACGGTTTTACACCCTCTACCCCCGCAACGCGTGAGGCTGAAGACCTAGTTATACATTAAATAGAACCTAAAGAAATTACAAAGGATTAATTGAAAACTTTTAAAGGTGTGACATTAGAACCCTAGTGTAAAAGCAAAATAGTAATATTTTATAGTTTTAATGGGAGGTGTGTGTGTCATTTTTTTTTCTCTCATACTTTAAACAAATTTCATTTTTGGTCTTTCGCTTTTGGTTTTGGTTTTGGTTTTATCATGTTGCATTTTTAGTCCCTTGCCTTTCAAACCAAAACTTTCACCACATTGCAATGTTAGCCTATTGGCTTTGCTACCGTCAAAGTTAATTCCGTAAAGTGTCTAATGTTTCAACTTTACCATAGTATCATATATAAATACGTTTTACCCTATTGCTTTCATGAATGATTTTTGTTCACTAATTTCTTTTTTAAAGAGCTAATTTTGTATAAATTGGAATTATTTTACATTTTGATTCAACTATAAATTGAGTTCAACTGAGAACGTCCAGACATGCGCTTTCATATGTATGCGCATGACATAACGTTTGGACTAATCCAATCGATTTTTGCAACGTGCCCATGACATCGCCTGCGGGCTGCGGGTCATATTATGAAAATTGCAATTTATGTGTCGGTATAAATTTGAATTGGCCTACGTTTCGAGGTAAACTTTTTGGGAGGAAACAAGTCAGGTTAACTATAATACGTTTTTTTGCTTATTTTATGTATGTTTCCAGTTCTACGTTTTGACCCCACCCCACTGCAACACGCTAGGGGTAAAACTTTTGCCCTTGATATGAATATGTCTTTTGATTGCGTGTGTCTGTTTCCCCTTTATACACGTTCAATTTTTCAGAGTTTACTCCTTTCATTCCATTATCGAAAAATTTTGTTCCTTTACCTAAAATTATTTACTTACGATGTGTGAGTATAAATTCGAGTTCATCAACATTTTGACGTAAACTTCTTTTTAGAAATAAGTCAGGTCAAATATGATTCTTTTTTTTTCTTATTTTATGTACGTTTTCAATTCTATTTTTCGATAAAGTAGCAACGAAAGGAAGTGATCGCAAATAGTGGAATCATGGTTGCATTTGAAACGATCTTAAAATAGCGACGAAAGGAAGTGATCGCAAATATAGTTACCAAAATGCTTCGGCACTAATATTTAAAACTAGAACTAATTCCCCGCGTTGCGGTGGCAGTTTTCTTAAATTGATTTGAGCGTACATAATTTTTTTGTAATTACTTATCGATCAAAACGTATACCAACCGAAAACATCCATAAAAATAAGTAGGGAAATATAATATTTGACATGACTCAAGAAAGGTAAAGTAACTTGAATTTATTCCGTCAAATGAAAACGTATTATATTTGACGGAATTCCTTTCCGAACAAAATTTACGTCGAAACTTATACCAACTTAGAACGTCCATATATTATATATATATAGGGAGCCGCTAGAATGAGAACCACCACGAGTTGTAAAAACCACGAGAACCGCGCTCCGCGGGTGGCCGTTGACCACGAAATTTTTTTTACACCTAGATCCGTATATTTTAACACCGGGGGTAAATTTTGGGTTCAAACGGCGCGCCCGAGGGGGTAGTTTTTTACGCCCAAAGTTTGGGTTTTTTTAATTTTTTTAATTTTTCTTTTTTTTTTTACCAAACTTTGGGCGTAAAAAACTACCCCCTCGGGCGCGCCGTTTGAACCCAAAATTTACCCCCCGTGTTAAAATATACGGATCTAGGTGTAAAAAAAATTTCGTGGTCAACGGCCACCCGCGGGGCGCGGTTCTCGTGGTTCTTACAACTCGTGGTGGTTCTCATTCTAGCTATCCCCTATATATATATATATATATATATATATATATATATATATATATATATATATATATATCACACAACAACTTTTTACTTTTTACTTTTTGTCTTTTTCTAAGTTTTTTTTTAAGTTTTTGTCTTTTTATGTTTTCAAAGTTTCAATAGCTCCCTACTACTTTAAATAACTTGTCTTCATTAATTATACAAATTGTACGTATTGTATAGATAATGAAACAAAAGATATCGACCGAACATGATACTGATATTAGTATTTGTTTTTATTGTTTTCAATCGATGTAAAACATGTCTTAATATGCTTTTAGTCATATTACAATCCGAACGTGATACTGATATTAGTATTTGTTTTTATTGTTTTCAATCGATGTAAAACATGTCTTAATATGCTTTTAGTCATATTACAATTTTTATTTTTGTTTTTATTTTTATTTTTATTTTTTTCACTTTCGATTGTTATAACGAGTGTCGGTACTGTAACGAACTAAACGGATACCGATCGAATTCCGTTGTGTAGATTTACAGATTTTTAAAGCATTAGTTTTTTTTTATTACTGTAAGTAGTTTTGAGCATTTTTTTTTCTTATAACTTTTAATATACGATGTTTTATTAAATTACGAGCGTATTGTTGCGACGTACTTATTTTTATGCACGTATAGATTTTGTTGAAAGTGAAACTTTATTCGCAGTAGAGTATTTTTTTTGTATAATATCATAAGCCGTAGTGAGTGCCGGTACGGTACCGGTACCAAGACGAACTTAACTTATGCCGTCAAACAAAAACATTCGTATCTGTAATATCAGAACTGTTACTTGTATTTATTTTTTATGTTTTTTGGTCGATGTAAAACACGTGTCAACAGTCTTTTGAACTTATCAAGACTTTATTTTTTAAGTTTTCTCTATCGATTGCCATATCTGGTGCCGATATCGTATTGATACCGTAAGGAACCGAACCAATATCCACCGGATTTTTACCATTAATGTTATTTTTATCATTGTATCTACTTTTCCTTTTAAATTTATTAAAAAAACGGGTGTCCCGACCGTTGAGCGCGGGTGTAACCCATTAGTTCAATTCAGTTGTAATTAAAATCAGTCTCAATATTTATTAAAAAAATTGGTGGTTTTGTAGTAGTGTTATTGATTAAAAAATATATGGTATTTGGTTTAATTTTGACACTAAAATAGTGTGTTTCCCTTTTGTTTTTTAACATTAGTTGTGTCACTCAATTTGTCTGAACACTCACAGTCCCTTAATTATAAGGTTGAGAGCACAACTTTTTGAAAGTGAACTTATAATTAACAAGATCAAGTTTTTTTTTTCCTACAAATTGGTTCTTGTGCAATGCATAACGTCTTGATCTTTCTCATTCTGGCATCTTCATCTCCTCACATTGCAAATGCTTGTTTCTTCACTCCAAAATGGAAACTCTATGTTCTCAACAGTATTCCTGCTGATACTATTGTTACTCATGTTAGATCAAAAGATGATGATCTCGGAAAACATATCATCCCTTCCAATGGTTATTACTACTGGTCGTTTTGTGACACGATTGATCGTAGCACCCATTTTGATGGTGAATTCTGGTGGGGTAGAAAATATCAGTGCTTAGAAGTTTTTTATAAACTTGCTCGGTGGAAGTGTGATAGATTCGGGTTTAGTGTTGAATATTGTTTTTGGTTAGTACGACCGGATGGATTTTATATATCCTCTATAAACATATCGTTTCCTGACCCTTTACATTGGACGTTTGTTAAATCATGGGTTGACGTCGAAAATCCTATATTTTGTAGTTATAGATCATGATTATATGTATTAAGGATTTATGTCCTGATTTCCAATCTAAAAACAAAATTTTATAAAGTATTTCAACATATGCTCATATATCTACACTTGTATGGATGTTACAATCAAATCAATATCCTTCACATTTCATGCATTTTTTGCGTTTGCTACACTACTTAAAGAAAAGACCAGTAGGGTAATTCCCATAGTAATTAATGTTAGCAAACATCGAAATCGCACAGTCATTTGACAGATCGTTGAGCTCTTCCATGTGCGGACACGTGATTTTCTGAAGGGCATTACAACACGGTTCAGCTTTGTAAGGTTTTTTGCACACTCTTGTCATAAATTTATAGTTTTGTGCTCAAAGTCCACAGGGCAAGCTATAAATATGTACGTTCATGAGATCAAATTCTCATTTAATATATGCCGGAACAAAAATAAAGATTATGAAATATTAAACATACGCTTAGGTGGCTTAAGATGATAATAGCCTAATATCAAGAAAATCATGCATAAACACAAAGATATTTATTATTCAACTATTTCTAGATGATTAAAACATAGATACAATTGATTAATGATATAAATTTTACATAAAACTGATGAAGAAAATACCGAAGAAGCAGAAATTAAGAGGAAGAAGAGAACAAAATGCACATCTCTATATGAGGCCATTGTTCTCTAACTCTTCTTATGAGAATCAAGTTTTGTGTTGTGTTTGGTTTGGTTGATCGGTCCCTTTGGCGTTTCTCTACAAAACTTTTTGACAATGTTTTAAAAACCGGTATTTTAATCATACCGAGTTAGACTCATAAATAGTTCAACCGGTTGAACCGGGTTGTACCGGACAGTTCAACCGTTCTGACTAATTAACTCTATAAATCCATAAAATATAATTTCCACTTAAAAAGTAATCCAAAACTACATCAATTCATAATAAAAAAATATTCCAAAAGTTAATCTATAATCAAAAAATTATCCAAAAGTTTATGATTAATAGGGTCGTTCAAATCGCTCGTCGCTCGTGGCTCGCTTGACGCTTGTTAAGAAATTGTTCGGAAAATGCTCGTTCGATTTGACGGTCGGTTGTAAATGAGCCGCTCTGCTCGGTTCGTTTAGTAAACGAGCCAAGCATGAGCAAAGGTCCGCTCGGCTCAGTTCGGCTCGAATTATTATTTTTAATTAGTATATATATACATATACATAGCGGAACCCCACCCACACTTACATATATAATAAACATGTATATACACACACATATATATACACAAATATAAATTATATATATATACACACACAAGTGCCCGCTAAAATGAGAACCACCTCGAGTTGTAAGAACCGTGAGAACTACTTGATCCGGGGCGAGGTGGACCAAATTTTTTTTTCATAAACGTAGATGCGTGTATTATGAACAGATTTGTAAAAAAAAAATTCAAAAAAAAAATGTCGTATGTGTAGTTTTGAGCACCACAAGTTTGTGTTTACGGGTACCATAAATTTTCCGGTTAAATTTACGGTACCCGTAAATACAAACTTGTGGTGCTCAAAACTACACACACGACATTTTTTTTTAATTTTTTTTTTTACAAATGTGTTTATAATACACGCATCTACGTTTATGAAAAAAAAAATTGGTCCACCTCGCCCCGTACGGTGTAGTTCTCACGGTTCTTACAACTCGAGGTGGTTCTCATTTTAGCGGTCCCCTACACACACATACATATATACTTAAATATAAATTAAATTTAGAGTTTTATATGTACCACTCTATTAGATTTTGGTCCACTATATACAAATTTACAACTATATCTATACGTACTAGCCCAACCACGCTGATAAAAAAATTAATATCAAATCTAAAAGTTAAACCCTAAACCGATAAACGATAATCTGCTCATCGCCTCAATGTTTCATGTGGTTACCCAAAGTCAATTGTCTCCTGCTCTCAACGTAATTGTTCGTGCAATATGATCATCGCCTCGTCGGCCACAACATTGTTATTCATAAGAAAAATATTATGCCATGAAATATGCATGTTTTTAAAGACATAAAAACTTGAGACCCAGCATCATCACTATCACTCTCAACAAATTTAAATTGGGCGACACGGTTATCCAAATCGCTGGAACTTCGCTCGACGCTTGCTCGGAATTTTTACCGCTCGAAAAATGCACGCTTGATTTGAGGCTCGGTTCTAAATGAGCCGCTCTGCTCGGTTCGGTTTGTAAACGAGCCAAGCACGAGCGAAGGTCCGCTCGGTTCGGCTCGGCTCGTGAACAGCCCTAATGATTAAATACCCATTACATAGCAATTAGCAAAAAATAATTAACAACATGAATGATTGAACAAAAGTCAAAAGAAGGTAAACCTATATGATCTGTTGAAGAACTTAATTTGAAAAACCCAATGATTTTTTATCTTTGAGTGAGGAAGAAGTTTGATCGATGTGCATTGTCAATTGTGGGCGCTAAGTTTTACACATTAACTGAGAAGGTAAATAGTCACCTTTTATAGGCACCTAAAAATTAAAAGTTCAAAATTTTGACCTTTGGCCCGGTATGAACCGGTATACCATTTTAAACGGTATAGCTCAATTTACCGGCGGTACAACTTATTTGCCGTTTCCTTAGTTTACCGGTATGATTCGTACCGGTCAAGAATCCGGCATCCGGTTTAACCGGTTCAACCGGCCGGTTTACACCGGTTTTTAAAACATTGCTGATTATTATTATTTTTTTCAGATTATTAATCATCGAAATACTTGCATTTGGAGAGATAAATGAAGAAGAATTTGACGAGATTACGAAGAATTATGTATATATATATATATATATGGTTCCCATTAAGTCTAACTAACTCTTAAATCAATATCCACCATTGGATCATGCTGAGATTAAATATCAGCCCTTTAAGCTCATAAAAATAACTGCTTCTAGAGCAGTTATCAGCAGTTAATCTGCAGTTTTAAGTAGGTTACCAAATAACTCCCCACTCTCCCCTCTTTGTCCGTATTTCAGGGTTATCAATCCTGCAGTTTAAGTAGGTTATAAATGGTTTCTTGCTGACAACCTCAAGAACGCATATCAGACTTCCCAGCATCACCATCGCACTCCCTCATTTGGCATCCCAAAACTTGCATCACAT
Source organism: Helianthus tuberosus (assembly GCA_030545235.1). Classification (NCBI taxonomy): domain Eukaryota; kingdom Viridiplantae; phylum Streptophyta; class Magnoliopsida; order Asterales; family Asteraceae; genus Helianthus; species Helianthus tuberosus. The sequence goes on from JARYGA010005860.1 coordinate 43,456, forward strand.
ATATCCTATTTTCTTGATTCTTGCTCCGAATAAAACTGGTATCATCTCGATCTTTCTCTCTCTATTCACACTTTTTACTCCAGATGCTAACATAATGGATTTTTAGGGTTTCTTTTCGTTCTTCGGCATCATGGATTCTTCTTCGGGATCAGAATTTGATTATTTGTTCAAGTTATTGATGATTCGGGATTCATGCTTTGGTAAGAGCAATCTTTTTTTTTAGCCTTACATATAGTGAATTTGCTTTTACAATGTTTTTTGACAGGATTTGAAAATGATTTGATTAAAAGCCAGAGAAGCATTCATTTGGGTTACACCCAAATTGGAAAATTTAGGGTTAGCATTGCTAAATATGCATCATTTTCTTTATGCAGGTTGTTTAATTTCGACGGCGGTAACCTGCGTATAATCTGCTGATATCTAGGTTTTGTTCATACATCGCTTACAAGGTAAATTAGCTCGGTGATGGTATAGTTTCATATTTATAGGTTGATCTTTGATTATAAGATTAGGTCGCGTTTATAATATGTATCCATTCCGTCCGTTCCAATTGCAAAATTGATGTGTTCTTTTTATATATTTCTACACGTACCACGAATTCTGGTAGAAATATACCATAAATATCCAACAGTTTTTATTTTATTTCCTTTCCAGGAAATTGGGACATTTTTCATCATGAATTCTTCCCATGTGTGTTCTACAGGAGGCACATCATTTCATGGTAACCTTATGTTGTTTGAGTTGTTATAATTTCATAGTAAACTTGTGTTTTTATTTATTTATTATTATTTTTTTTTTTTTGCAGAGGCATGTTGTTTCTCACTTTCTCTTGATGGACCAGTGGTGACTGCATTAGGCTTTGGGGATGAGCTTGGAGTTGTCACACACTCTTCTCCATCCCTCCCTTCGAATGAGCAAATGCTAACGTTTGATATTCTTAACCTCCCTCAAAAGGTGAGTTGGTTGGTCAATTACCTTAAGAAATCTGCTAATTGAATTTTTTTACTCTGATTTATGTAAGTTTTAATTGATTGTCTGATCTAGAGTGCATGGCAGCCATCTCTAATATTTAAACTGTTCTCACAAACATTGGGCTATTATTGAATGAACTACCTTCCATGATGATAGACTAATGTGTGAAGCTGTGAGTATTCATCATATAATTTGTTTCTATATTGGCAATGATAGACATAGTGATATGTAAAATACTGATCACTGTATATGTTTGTTGCAATGTGTAGAGAACGAAGTATAAATACAACAAACAAGTTTTTGACCAGAAAGCAAGTTCGATGATCGAAAAATATGTTGGATCTGGTGCTTGTCCAAATCATGGTGGGATTCAATTTGTCACATATGTAATCATGGTATGTATGTATGTATGTATGTATGTATGTATGTATGTATGTATGTATGTATGTATGTATGTGTTGCTTGAAAAGCAGGTGATGAACTAATGATCTCAGGGATCGAGCGAGTCAATGACAATGAAGTTTGCCCTGTTTTGTTGGTTCAAACTGACCAACCTAATTGAGGTGTTATGTGTACAAATCATACTTTTTTGTGTCACCATTGTTTATATTACAACCTAAAGACATTCGTTTTGTGACCACTTTCTTGGTTTTATTTAGAAAATTCAGGGGTGGAGCTATAGTCGGTGTAGTTTTTAAATAGCTTTATTTATTTTCTGTCTGTTGCAAAATACACCACATCAAACCATAGTTACTGCTTGGCTCAAGTGGGTTCCACAGGAACCCGTGAAAACACCAATGGAGTGAAACTTAAATAAAAATGGCAGATGCAATAGCAATAGATACAGGTTGCTTGGCGACTGCACCAGGCAAACTTTTTTCATCCATAGCAGGTACTTTTGAAATTCTATTATTTTGACTGCATGTTTTTAGCTATTAATTTATTGCATTTATCTTCTCTTGCTACATAGGGATAGTATTATTTTTTTTTTTGTTGCCATTCCACTATTCTTTATGATAAAACCACAATTTTCCGTGTTACTATTGTTGATATCACAATCTGCAGACATGACATTTGTTCTGATAAGGGTTGTTAAATGGGGCAATGGGGCAAAACTTGGAAAATATAGATGGTATGAAAATGGGTCAAACAGGTTGAAACACATAATAAGAAGATGGTTGTTCTCTTAATCTCTTGTCTTGTAAGGTAATTACAATATGCAAATTTTCATACTACTTTGTAAAAATGTTGTGGTGTTATTAATCTTGCCAAATTTACTTATTGCAGATTGAGGGATCTCCAATTATGGGTGCAAAAAATAATTAATTTGATGGTGAGCGATACTTTCATAATGGCAGTGGGAATATAATGTTTATACAACAAATAAGATAGAAGTTTGATTTATTAGGTCAAATGGAAATGCCATTTTTGGTATGATATCTATAATTTCAAGATAAATATGACAACCGGGACTTTTACATGTGAGGAGAAGAAGCAACTGGCATGAAAGAGATGCAAAGAAGGCAAGGGATGTTGAATTTAAAAAAAAATCATATATAATGAATTCACTTTGAGGTGTATTTTTTTGTTGGAATCATATGTAAGCTGACTTTATTTTGTTTTAAAACATTAAAAACTAGATTGGATCGGAAATGGGTAAAATGATATGGAATTCTACTCTTTAACACCACTAAACCGTTAAAATGTATCATAATAACAACTAAAATTGTTTTCTGTGATGACTAAAATATTAAAGTGTATAATTATGATTTTTTAATCAAATAAAAATTTTAGTCAAAGTGACCTAAATTGTGATTGAATTAATTAATTAAATTGATCAACAATAGGTTAACATTTTTGTGGACGGGAAATATTGAGTTAAAGCAGCAAACGGGTTAGTGCATGTTAAAAGTAAACAATTCATTATGCATCAAGCGGTTGACTATGCAAGTCATACGTGTTAACTTGGAGAGATTGAGTCAATAAACCACGTTCGAATGTTAATAAACATTCCACCCATGTTGATGTATTTTACCACAAATATGTTTGGTTTACCGTTTACTTTTGCATCAAAATGACACTATTTCATGTTTCGTTCCTCTATCAATTTTACTTTTTATCATTTTGTGGTTGTAAATTGTTGACGTTCATTTTCCTTTTATGAATTAAAAGATGGTGCTTTTTTTGTCACCTTGTTTAATTTTGGGTGCAATATAGGTTCATTCATATAGGTAGTATATATTAAACTAACGTAACCCGTCCACCGGACGGGTATTAAACTAGTTAGTTGATGGTTTTGTGAGATATATTTTTCAGGAATATAAGTTTAT